>VDFB02369273.1:0-118594 GCA_007258455.2 Sequoia sempervirens
AAAATAAACGATTTACTAACGTTTCAGCGGAGAAACTGAAGCATCAAAAAACATAGGAGGAAATAAAACCAAGAAGCAGTTAAACTGGCAACAATTGCAACTCTGAAGAAATCGGTAAAAGAAAAAATATGCAACGAGAAGCGGTTAAACGGGAAATATATATGCAAACAAGAAGCAGTTTACGGGCATCTTGAGGATAACTGAACTCCACTCGCCTGCGTAATCGGAATTTATGTTGCCTCCAATCCTCGGGCGACCACATTCTCCGGTACACGAGAGCTCCCCCACTTAATGCTGGAGAAAGCGTGCTCGTTACGTCAAACATATGCAAGTGGGACGCTGTAATAACGGCTTTAAGGAGGAAACCCACGCTGTTCATTTTTTTTCTTCTTATACCGATTAAAAAACATTCAATGGACGAGATTTAACTACCCATATTGCATTGCTTTTAGTGATCTTTTCACCGTTGATTTCATTATTTGAAAGCCACAATTCTCAAATAGGACATGCCTTGACGTAAATATAGAAGCAATTAAAAATAAAAAATCTATTTGTATAGTGAAAAATATTGTTTTATTAGAAACTATTGAGATTTTTAAAAGATTTTAATCTTTTGCTTTTCATGTTTAGTATTGTTCTATTTTAATTCTTTCTTCTAGGGTTTTATTGTCTTATTGGTATTTTATTGTCTTCTTACTAATGCGATGTAAGGAATTTTAAGGACCCTTCAAAACTTGCTTTGCCTTTTATCAAAAAGCATAATTAACTTAGATTTTTTTAATACTACTTATGATTGATTTGATGTTATGTAGAATTTAATTGTTTGAGTATATAAAAAGGTTATTTCAATTTTCTTGTAGTTTGAAGATTATAACCACCATAAAAATTAATGTGGATCAAATTTGTGGCATATGTGATTGATTGCATGCTTCACAAAAATGTCCTAATACATGGACTTGCTTTACAATCCATTGAATTGATTTGGTAGATGATGCAATTGTGGGACTTGGTTTGTTCCTATCTTTGAAATCTGTCAATGTGTAAAGACTAACAATTTTGAAAAATGCCTTAGGAAATATACCACACCACAAGAGGCATGTCCTCCTAGGTCGACTCCCTTGACTAGACTGATTCTATAGCCATATGATAATGTTCAAGAAACAGTCTCAAGCATGCAAGTGTTCTAGATGATTTTGATATAGATTAAGGTTCCTTTTAGTGCTTCATTTGAAATAAAATGTTCCTAGAATGATTTACCTTTGCAATGCCTATGATTTTCACTTGATTAATCAAATATAAAATAGTGCACATTGAATGCCTTTAAATACCAAGATATAATAATAAATTGCACAAACATGTACCAAGTTGGTAGTGAAAAGATGGAAGTTGGTAACATGTAATAAAATTAATTCCTTTTAAACTATAAAGTTTCAACTCAACTATATTCCAAGATAAAAGAAATGACACAAATATTATCTAATACAATGACAAAAAATTCAAAATTTGATTGCAACTAAGTGTATCTTGCTTACATAAACTATATGTATTCCCTAAGTGATAATATTATGTTTTTTTCTTGGAAATACATACAAATAAAAAAGAAAGGACTTGGTAGAAAGACTAAGAAATAGATATGAGGCCAAAACAAGAGATTGAAATAGACAAAGAATGCAAATCTAGACACAACTGCACAATCTAGATAATATTGTTGTCATGTTGGAGTTTGTATACTTGCAAAAATGCCCATGGTACATAGAAAATAGCCATATGTAGGAAAAATATTTGCAAAATAGTAGCACACTCATGACAACATTAAAGAGGATGTTATAGGAAAATAACATGAAAATATACAAAATAATTTGAATAATCTAAATTAATCCAAATTATGTTAAACCAAATCAAATAATTGAAATACACTTGAGCTTAGGAAATAAATGTTAGAACACCAAGTGAGATGTTAAATCTAAAGAAGATAAACTCATGAAGTCATTTGTGTCACAGATAGGGGAAAAGGGGGTGATTTCTCAAGAGAGTTTGCTAAATTGGACAAGCCCCTATTTAATCTTTCAACCTCCATGAGCTATCAAGAGAAAAACAGAATTTTTTTGTGCTCTTAATCTATTGTATTTAGAACTAAGAGTGGTAACATTTAAATAAACATGAGAATAATGATAACCATTATTTTATTGTGTATGAAGAGGAAAAGTTGAGAAAATAGATTACCAAGTACATTGCTAAGAGGAAAAAAGAAAAAATCAAAGATGCAATGAATTGCAAATGTGATTAATGAATAATAAAGTAAAAATTAAATAGTCACCTCAAGAGGATGGAAAATAAGCAACAATAAAAGGATCTTCAAGGGGAGAGGAAATAAAAAAGAAGAGAGTTTTCTCATATCCACAAAGAAACAAAAAAAAATCAATAAAGCACCATTCATGTAAAATGAGCTAAAAAGAATAATACAAGATCTAGATCAAAAATAGAGAAGTTTTAACCAAAGAGGAGGTTTCAAAATGTCAATTCATATTCTTTGATTTTTAGACACTAGGCCATTAGCTGACAAAGAATGCATGCTATCATAGACTTCAACAATTTCAAGGGTGAACAAAGACATATTTTAAATTTTACAACAATCAAGATGAAACCATGGTCACACAATAACACTAGTGTTTGAAAATGAAATAAAATTTTGAAAAGGTTACCAAAGTATAGTATAGTAAAATTAAAGTAAAAAACTTAGTAATTGGTGAGGAAAAATGCTAGGATTATGCCAAAATGGACCCTTAAACATTCTATGAGAATGGGTACTAAAATAGGTACACATTTTTAAAATTTTAGGGTATATGATTTTGACATTACATTTTGACCCCACTTTAGGAGGTTTGTGTTACTATATGATAAATCTATTCTACAACTTACATAAATGAAATTATAGAAAACAAAAATATATTGAGGATACATAAAATGACACACAACAAGGATTTCAAATAAGAAACCCATGCCCTTCAGCTAAGATTTGTAAAATAAATATGCTAGAAAACACATTACTTGCAATACAAAATGAAACTAAACTATGTATATATAAAAAAGAAAATACATAACACACACATAGACATGGAAATACACCTACATGGAAAATAAAAATGGAAGCCTTTTTAGAATTTGGTTTGTTTCTATAAAATAGGGAGACAATCTTTGCTTTCTTTATTGTATGGAATATATGATACAATTAATCAAATACACTAATATGATCTATTGCTAAATGATTTATATGTAATCACAATATCAAGAATCATGTGTACTAGTGTACTCTTTTTCTAGGTGATCTTGGTAAAGCAAAACATGTCCAAGTATCCTCTATACTTAATGCCCTAACATAAAAAAAATGGTAGGTGAAACAACAGAAATAGTTATCCCCACCTTTGATGAATGGAGCACAAGGGTAGGGTTCTTATTTCACACTTACTACACTCAAGGACACCTTAGATATATCAATCCAATGAAGAAAGGGGAAAGAGACCTGACAATAGGGTACCCTAAGGTATGTTTAGGGACTAATTTAGGCTCAATGAGGGGCTCACCACCAAGCTAGGGCTTGGAAAAGATAATGGAATGCAAGATCTAATGATTGAACTCAATGATGCATAAAACCTCACTAAATGAACTATAAATGCAAATAAATCATAACGACAAACTAGAAAAGTACAGAGAAGCACCTGGAAACCTGAGAGAGCTTGAATGGAGGCCTGAAATGCTGAATAACTTGAAACTTTGGCCTACTGGGACTCATGTGCCATTCTAGGCGTATCAGTCCTAGATCTAGGTTTCTGTGCAGGAATTGGTTTCTGGAAAAAGGGTATCTGAAACTGCCAAAATATAAAAAATGACCTAAATTGGGACTCATACGCTAGGACTGGCGTATGAGTCCAGTTAGGGTTTTCTAGAACTTCAAAGTTTGAATCTAGTCTTCAATGTCTGCTCCATCCTTCCCAATTGATTTTTGGATCTGAAACCCTAATTTTGGGGTTGTAGGTGACATTTTAGTGAAGCTTACAACCTTGCAAATGAGGGGACAATTCCAACAACTTTCTCCAAGCTTGTAACCTAATCTTCAAAGGTCCTTCATGCTCCAAGACACCTAAATCTGCAATCACACATATAAAGAGGAGAAAAACTTGTTGATTGCTAGTGAATAAGGGTTCGCCTTGGTCAAACCCCTTTGAGGTAATTAAACCAAATGATGAGATAATGAAATGAAGGCATGAAACATGAAGCAAAGAACATGAATCATGGACAATGATACCTTGAATGATGCCTTGTAAATGATGTCTTGTAAATATGCAACTCAACATGAAATGGCCATGAAGAATGTAGATCTTGATCTTGACAATAGGTGTAGAACAATAATTGATCTTGGATCTTCAATGCTACATCACAACACTAGATCAATAACATGCTTGATGCTTGATATCCTTGACATGATGATGGATCTTGAATTTATGTAATAATTGGTGAAGAAATATGCTCTTAAATGCCTTAGAAATGATCTTGCAAACTCTCCTAACAATCTTGTGAAGTCTTGTAATTCTTAACTCTTGAATGCTTGACTTGATAACATTAAGGCCTTATGAAATAATGGTTTGAAAGCTCATTTATAGAGGAACTCCACCTAATATCTCATGTATTAGATCCTAGAGGCTGGCATACATGAAATTTGAACTTAAAACCTAGTTTTTCCCGCTCAAAACCTTTAAAATACGCTGAATGGAACTCATACGCCACATGTGGCATATGAGTCCCACTTGAATGGGACTCATATGCCCAAGGTGGGGTATGGGTCCCACAGGGCCTATTTGAAGAGAGTGAATGTTGGGGAGTGAAGAAATTAAGTTTATATGAGGTTTATGTTGGGATTTTAGTTAAAATATGCCTTGGGATGCATAATATAGGGTCATAAGGGCCCATTAATGATGATATAAAGGTCATAAATGCAAGAGGGCCCAAAAATCAATATGAAAGTATAAATAAATACATTTTATAGCATTAAATTAAGGCAAGATTGGGTCTATTCAGCTAAAAAGGGCCCCAAATCCAATGTGAAGGTGTGCAACACATTACAACACTAGATTAGGTCCATTTAGTTTACAAGCCTCCTAAATTTAATGTGAAGGTGTAAATAAATACACTTTACAACACTAAATTAAGGGAAAGTTAGGTTTATTTAGCTTGAAAAGGGCCCAAAACCTACTGTGGATGTGTAAAATACATCACAACAGTAGATCAAGGTGATATCAAGTCCAATTTATCATTAATATTCCCAAATTAGGTGAAATTGTACCATTTCCAATGGTGTACAATTTATGTTGTTACATTTAGCCCCTACTTTAGTGAGAGGATGAACTTGCTTCAAATTCGCACTAAAGTAGACATTCAAGAGGGGTCCAAATGTACCGATGCGAATGGTCTAGGATAACAAAGATCAAGGAGGAAGTCAAGCCCCCAGGGTCCAAGATCCTATGTCAAACCAACACAAGCACAAGAGGACACGCACAAGGTGTACGATATGCAACATCAAGATACACAAACATGCAATGTCAATAACTAAAAGAAAGAAGAACAAAAATAAGAAATAATAAAAAGGTGGATCAAGCTTCGACCGTTTTTCCATCACAATGTGGATCAGATCTAAGTTGTTTTTCCAAAAATGCACGCTCACTCTAAGGCAATGAAACTTCAGGTTGTCCGTTGGGTGAGTAATCCAAGAAGGTTAGACACATATGGTCGATATGTGCTCACACACACACACGAGTGGCTAAGGGAAAGTCATGCCTCGAATCGACTTCCCATCCAACCATACCAAAGTTATACCTCATGATAACTTCAAATGATAAGGCACCACACAAGGATGATCTTCAAGCTTCATGAGACAAGCACAACTTTGTATGCTTGGAGCTCATGAACAAACAATGAACTTTGAGCTTCATGAGGCAAGAAAAGCTTTGTATGCTTGGAACTCATGAAAAAACAATAAACTTCGAGCTTCATGAGGCAAGAAAATCTTCGTATGCTTGGAACTCATGAACAAACAAGATGGCTCCACATGCATGAAAAGTGTGTTATGCAAGGTGGCCATATAACAAATAGTGTAAGGTGTATTCAAAAGTGATTTTGCTTAATTTGTGCAAGGTTTCTTCTTAGGTAACATCATGCCTAATGTCTCCAAGAGAGGACAAGTCAAAGAAATATCACACTCTCAGAGGAAATCAAACCCAATGAAACCACCAAGAAAAGGATGAATCGTAGGAAGAAAGAAAATATTGCAGTGAAACATGAGTGTCAATGTATGCCCCACTTTAAAGCGATTGCTAACACCATTACTGTGAGCAATTGCTTTAAAGTAGAAGAAGACATGAGATCTCATTCAAAAAGCCCTATGCCAAGTCATATGTTTTTGAATTGAACTACATCATGAATAAGTATGTCACAAGCAAGTCAACTTAAGGCTTGTCATCCACATCCCAAGCTTTCTTGTATATGTACATGAAAGGTGGTCAACTAGCCAAAAGAGACAATTGCAAGTGACATACGAGGATAAGGCTAACTAACCCCTTTCCCCCACTTAGTGCAGGACAAGGATGAGCCAAAATTAAAAGAGGAACTAGATGCTTCAACCCAAGGAAGAGCACCACAATCCTTAAGATATTGAATTTTATTACTCAAAGCCTTACATTCATTAGTAGAATGACCATGAACTCTATGATATGCGCAAAATGAACTCTTCTATAGTATAATTTCTTTCGTGTTCTTGGAGGGAGGGATATCAAACGATCTTGGAGTAGTTTCGCCAAGATATTCTCTTGATCGAAAGTAGAGTATGTTTCATTATTTTGCGACAAAGATATCGCGTGCCTAGTACAAGGTGTCATACCTACACAATAATTTAGATTGCTAGATTGTGTTCCCTCCTTTATAGGAGGGTGTAAAATCTAACAAATTCAAATCATTAGTGTTTTCTGTGATGACATTGACATTAAGCAAAGATTTATTTGTTTGTTTTGGTTCCTACAAAGGACAACAATCAAGACCACTAGTGTCTATCAGTTCAAGATGCATTAATGTTAAAGTTGGCTTAGAGACATCTTTTGTAATAGTGTTGATATTAAGTGAAGACTTGTTTGTTTCTTTTGAGGGACAATAACCAAGACCACTAGTCTTTTCTTACATGTGAGGTTCTATAGGGACATAGATACCTTGTTCGATCTAGAACCACATCCTTTCCCACTATAACCAAATTGTTTCATCATTTCATAACCTTTTCCATAAAGATTCTTCATCTCTTTTGGATTCGGTGGTTGCTCATAATTAAGTTCATCAAAATTTTTTGTGTAATTTTCTTTTTCTTCTAAAGTGGTTGAGGTGGATGCTTTGGAAGGGTCGCCCAAATTTTGTGTTGATAATACCCACTTTTTCTTTCTCGTTTTAGAGACTTTGTCTATGATATTGTATTCTCCCATGAATGTAGGTGTAAAATCTAACAATCCCAAAACATCTAGCAATATCATTTTGAAAGGTTTATCTTTTTGTTCTTCTTGTATGGATTCCACTTGTGTAGTTTGTGTTAATGTTTTCAAAATATTCTCTTATTTTTCTCAATGTTTAAACAATTTTTTGGTTCAAGGTCAGCTTCAAGTGTGCACACTTTGTTGTTGTAGACATACTTCATTACGTGATGAAGAGTAGAAGGCACCCCATTCATTGCATGAATCCATGGCCTTCCTAAAAGAAGATTATATGAAAGATCATGAGGCATAACATGGATCGATGTTTCTAATGTGGCCTTTCCAACTGTAATAGGCAAAGTGATCACACCAAGTGGTTATTTTCCTACATTGTCAAATCCCTTAATAGACAAATCTAGCCAAGTTAATTTTTTTATTTATCCATGCCCAACTTATCCAAAAGGGTCACACTACACACATTAAGGGTGGATCCATTGTCAACAAGGGTTCGCTTTATACCTCTTCCCTTGTAGCGAATGATTACCATGAAAGCATCATTTTGTTTTTGCACTTCCAAAGGGGGAAGTTCACTTTGGTGGAAAATAATGTCAGCATTTATTCCTTGGATCATGGTTGCTATGTCATTCGATTGTGCATTAGAAGGGATAGGAACTTGTTGTAAGACACTTTGAATCATGTTATGATAATGACGGGAGGCTTGGATAAGGTCCCATAATGATACCTTAGTAGGAGTATTCTTTATTTTTTCAACAAGATTGTACTCCTTTCCACTTTGTGAAGGCAAACTAGGGGGGCCTATGGGAGAGATGTTGAAGGTGTTTGTCTTGGTTGTGGATTGTTTCTAGTATTATATGTATGAGCAACGATATTATGACTCGACTGCTATGAAACATTATTCTTAGGTGGGTAAAGGATAAATTCAAGTTTGTTTTGAGTTTTTTGTTTGTGTGATGGTGGGTAAAGAATTAGAGGATTCCTAGGATGTCCCACGACGTACCTATGTAGGAGGTCCAATAGTCAAGGGGGATCTCTAATTGACACAGTGTGCATTCATAACCTTAGTGGTCTTGGTTTGATGTATCTCTAATAAAGGGAAATCTAGTATCAACTTTTTATCATCATCCAAGGAAGTCACACTACTATTTTTGTCATTTTCTTGCCCCATGATATCCTCCCTAGGAGGAGATTTTTAGGAGAACTACAAACCAAATGTTCTTGACATTCAAGGATTGGTTCTTCCAAAATGACTTCATCGCAAGTAGGGGAATGATCAATGGTTGAATTGTCTTGCTCAATAAGGGGATCCTTGCGTGAAGAGGGGAAACTAAGATTCTCGTGACTTCCATTGATGAAAGTATCTTCTTCACAACTAGGAGAGATACTAGGAGAAGAACAAGTATGATTTTCATGATCATTTATGATTTTGTTCCTTTGTTCCCTAATGTCTTCCAAAATAGGATAGGTAGGGGAAGGATCATAAAGAGGGTTGTTATAGACCTTAAAGATTTGATCATCTAACACCAACATATCCTCATCGTTTACAATCTCATCCTCTTCCACTAAATCATTCGCACAAGCAAAGGGAGAATAGAAATTAGGTAAGGTGATGTTTAGAAATGTGTCTATGATTTCATTCTCTTGTGCTATAATATCTTCCAATGTAGAAGAGTTTATAGAAGAGGATATTTCAACAATGTCATGATTCTCAATGAGTGCATCTTCTAACACCGAAATACCTTCGCCACATGTCAGAGAGGTATTAAGAGAAGAGAAGCTATTATCATTAGGATTGTTGATATTTTCGTCTTCTTCTATCACCTCATTCCCACAAATAGGAGAGATAAGAGGGGGTGTAGGTTTAAGTAAAATGTCAACATTTCACTCTCTTGCACTAAGAGACTCTCATAACCAAGGAATGTATTGAATGAATGACTAACATGCTTATTTACTAACTTTTTCTTTGCAAACTTGGAAAAGAAAGATACTAACATTTGTGCAAAGTAATCTATGCAAACTTAAAATGGAAAGAGACTTAAAATGCAATGTAAAGACCTAGAATGAAATGTGTAAATGCAATTTTCAAATTTTAAACAAAGTAATTTGTTGATTACACTATGCAACAACCTAAAAGATGAAATGTTGTAAATGTAGATTTGGAATTGCGCAATGCATGAAATGAACTTGATTAAGCTAGATCTAATGAAATGCATGTAACCGAAACTCAGCCAACTGAAACAAATAACTAATGATAGCAAACAAAAGTGCAGAAAGAAGGTTTTAAATTTTGTAAAATGCAGTTTCAGATCTGCACTAGAACTAAATTGCCCAAAGGGGCATATGAGTCCCAGTGAGAGTTTTTTTGCACAATTTTTAGTAAATTTTAAGTGATTTTTATGCTTTTTGGTTTGCGTGATGTCTAGCCTAAGTGGAAATGCAAATTTCAAATGAAATTCAAAGATGCAAGATGCAAAATGCAACCTATATGCACTTTCACTAATGCAATATTTAGAAACCCTAGAATGCTAATTAACTAATGCAAACCATAATGCAAAGTTAATGCAAGCTAGATCTAGGATGATGATGCACTCCAAATCAGAAAGTGAAATTTTCTATTTATGCAGGTTCACCAAAATGAAACAAAAATAGTTCTCCCCTCCTTTGAGGAATGGAGCACAAGGGTAGGGTTTCACACTTGCTACACTCAAGGACACCTTAGAGATCTCAATCCAATGAAGAAAGCGGAAAGAGACCTAACAATAGGGTACCCTAGGGTATGTTTAGAGACTAATTGAGGATAAATGAGGGGTTCACCACCAAGCTAGGGCTTGGAAAATATAATTGAATGCAAGATCTAATGATTGAACTCAATGATGCATAAAACCTCACTAAATGAACTACAAATGCAAATAAATTAGAACAACAAACTAGAAAAGTACAGAGAAGCACCTAGAAACCTAAGAGAGCTTGAATGGAGGCCTGAAATGTTGAATAACCTAAAATTTTGGCCTACTAGGACTCATATTCTAGTCTGGGCGTATCAGTCCCAAATCTAGGTTTCTATGCAGGAACTGGTTTCTCAAAAAAGGGTATTTGAAACTGCCAAAATCTGAAAAATGACCTAAACTGGGACTCATACGCTATTCATCTATTGGTGTATGAGTCTAGTTAGGGTTTTTTGGAACTTCAAAGTCTGAATTTTGTCTTCAACGTCTACTATGTCCTTCCTAATTGATTTTCAAATCTCAAACCTTGATTTTGGGGATATAGGTGACTTTTTAGTGAAGATTACAACCTTGCAAATGAGGGGACAATTCCAACAACTTTCTCCAAGCTTGTAACCTAATCTTCAAAGGTCCTTCATGCTCCAAGACAAATAGATCTGCAATCACATGTAAAGAGGATAAAAACTTGTTGATTATTAGTGAATAGGGGTTTTCCTTGGTCAAAGCCCTTTGAGGTAATTAAACCAAATGATGAGACAATGAAATGAAGGCATGAAACATGAAGCAAAGAACATGAATTGTGTAAAATGATACCTTGAATGATGCCTTGTAAATGATGTCTTGTAAATCTGTAACTCGACATGAAATGGCCATGAAGGATGTAGATCTTGATCTGGACAATAAGTGTAGAACAACGCTTGATCTTGGAGCTTGAATGCTACATCACAACACTAGCTCAATAACATGATCTAAATGCTTGATATCCTTGACATGATGATGGATCTTGAATTGCTACAATAATTGATGAAGAAATATGTTGTTGAATGTCTTAGAAACGATCTTGCAAACTCTCCTAACAATCTTGTGAAGTCTTGAAATTCTTAACTCTTGAATGCTTGACTTGATAACATGTAGGCCTTATGAAATAATGGTTTGAAAGCTCATTTATATAGGCAATCCATCTAATATCTCGTGTATTAGATCCTAGAGGCTGACATACATGAATTTAAACTTAAAACCTAGTTTTTCCTACTCAAAACCTTAAAAATAGGCCAAATGGGACTCATACGCCACCCATGGCATAGGGGTCCCACCTGGATTGGACTCATAAGCCCAAGATGGCGTATGGGTCCCACAAGGCCTATTTGAAGAGAAAGAATGTTGGGGAGTGAAGATATTAAGTTTATATGAGGTTTATGTTGGGATTTTGGTTAGAATATGCCTCAGGATGCATAATATAGGGTCATAGGAGCCTATTAATGATGATATAAAGGTCATAAATGTAAGAGTGCCCAAAATTCAATGTGAAAGTGTAAATAAATACATTTTACAGCATTAAATTAAGGCAAGATCGAGTCTATTCTGCTAAAAAGAGCTCCAAATCCAATGTGAAGGTGTACAACACATTACAACACTAGATTAGGTCCACTTAGTTTTCAAGCCTCATAAATTTAATGTGAAGGTGTACAAATAAATACACTTTACAACACTAAATTAAGGGAAAGTTAGGTTTATTTAGCTTTAAAAGGGCCCAAAACCTAATTTTGATGTGTAAAATACATCACAACACTAGATCAAGGTGATATCAAGTCCAATAATTTATCATTAATTATTCCCAAATTTGGAAAAATTGTACTATTTCCAAGGGCGTACAATTTCCATTGTTGCAATAGGAAACCATGCCAAAAAATGTGTAGGTGATGGATATGGATAATCCCCTCTTGAAATATTTATATATCAAAAAACATTGCAATTGATATTAAGGTAAATATGAAGGGATATGAAAATTACTAATAAAGATGATATGTAAAATATTATGTGTAGCTAAGATCCATGATATTTTCCCCATTAAATTAGGCATAAATAAAGAGGTTTTCCTCGCCCTTAGAAGAAATAGAAGAGACAATAAGGAAGGTTGTAGCTAATGAATATGGGTGCACCTAAATTTGTTCGCTCAAGGAATGACAACAAGAAAAGAGAGAAACACGCGAGTGCCATATAATAGGTAACAATACAACTAACTACAAAATTATAGAGAGTGAATCACTTGATGAAAGAGGTGATTTTTTTTATGACTCACCCAAGTGTACCTTAGAAAGGAGAAAGAATAATAGTGTTAGATCTAAATGTTTATATGCATCATGAGTGAATGCATAATCATAAAAGAAATTTCAATAGTGGATTGAAATAAATTTTCATCAAAAGAAGATGAATGCATATTAGTTATAGTGGGAATAGGTGATGGTATAGGTATGAGAGAGGCCTCTAGAATGGTAGTGGGCTCCATAGTAACACCAAGTGGAAAAGGGGAAGTAGTGGGAGGAATAGGGATAGAATGATATTTCATAAGTCTAGATATGTAGTAAAAAGACAATGGTCAACATCATGGGTATCATAGATGAAGAAAATGTGATTTCTTCGTTTGGTCTCATCTACCATGTGGGTATCTTCAAATTTTTTTATCATTCCTCCTACTAACATTTTATCTAATTTTATCTCAACTCTTGTTTTGACATTGAGGTTTTAAGTTAATATTCTATTTTCCTTTATGGTTTGGATCCTTCTTTTAGTTGTATCTACATGGTTCCTACCTCTTCTTTTATACCTTCTAGGTTATTAAATATTCTAGGAAAAAGGTCTTCATATTTTTTAAAATTTTCCACTTGCATCACTTGTCTTTCATCCCATTAATCTCCAATTTTTCCATCTTAGGGGTTCCTTCTAAAATTATATTTTGTTCTCTACTCCTCAATGGTTCATTGAAATATTTATTTTTTAGTGCATTATTAGTGGCTATTTCATTTTCCCCTTCTTCTACTTATATATTTTTAAGTTTTGAGGATTTTCTTCTCCTTTGGATTCCATAATTTATTCTTGGAGGTACCACTTAACTTCTACTGTGGTGTTTCAACCTTATCCATCCACTTTATCAAGTTCCAAATGCTTGTCTCCTTTGGCAATATGGTCTAATGTTCTTTGTGAAGGACTATTTCTACTAGAGATACGATAATTTGTGCTTCATTTTAGTACATTATGGATTAGCTTGTCAATATCATGGAATGTAATTTTTTTACAAAATTATTTTTTCCTGGGCATCATCCAATTTTTGGTTCCTCCTCTCTTTTCTTAGTTAATATACATTTTTTTGCAATAGGTGATGATGTCCAATAGAAAAGTTGGGTATATAGCCTTTCATCATATTCTCTTATGTTTGTCCATTCCCTAATGCAAATTTGAAGGTGTATTTCAAGTTCCATCTTGCCACAATATTCTAGAGTGGGTTTATAGTCTCCTTTTGATAAGTACTTGGTTCTTATAAGGACCAAAAATGTCTTCCCAATTGGGATATTAGGTTTGTGGGTGTACCACCATCTTGTCATGCTACAAAGTATCTTGAAGAGATTATAATCTCAAATTTTATCTCTTAAATAATTTTTCCATGTATTCTATACATGTTAAAAAAATTCCCACCCTAGAATACCAAGGAAGCTTAATATATGAGAAATTTCATGTGAAATGTGGTTAAATTGTTTTGAGATTTAGTATATTGTCTCTTTTTATAGTTTCATTTTGCATTATGTGGTGGGTTTTCATCATTTGAAATATCTTTAGTGGAATTTTTTTCAACTTTTCTAAAGTTTTGGATCCTCCTCGCATCTAATATGTTTCTAGATCTTACTTCTATCTCATCCCAAAGTCATTCTTCCATAGCATATTCATTATCGATGTTGTAACTATCGATATCAAGTATGATGTATCCTCTTGAGTTAGGCTCATGCATGGTGTCTTAGACTGGTATTCTTAAAGAATGTAGTGCTTTCAATTCTTCTTCTCCATTTTTTTCTTATGTTATCTTATTTGTGTATGCCTTACTCATATCAATGTATAGGGGTATATGTATTAACTTTTTTGTCAAAGAATGAGATTTATTCTTTATAGGAGTTAATTGTCCCATTATAGTTTACAAACCATTCTAAACTTATTAGAATGTCGAAGGTATTAAAGGGTTCCTTCATCTCTATTACTTCAAAGTCTACTTTTTTCTTGATTCCCATTAAATTAACTTCTATCTTTCTCCAAGTCCCAACCATACAAATGGCAGTACCATCCACAAGATCAATGTTAAGGGGGTTATCAGAGACTATTGGCTTCCTAAATTCTTCTCGAAATATTTTAGGTATAAATTATTTTTAGGTCAAATATTATGTTCTTAAAATGTTTGTTGTTTAGTTTAAGTTCTACTATAATTGGTTTCTTCTTCCATCTTCACGAGGTTTCTTTTGCACTTCTAATTTGAGGTTTGGTGGTTGGGTTTATTCCCTTGTTCCAATATTTTAATAATCATTTTAACTTTTCCTAAATGCTTTCTTTTTCCATGAAGATTGCTAATTCATTTAAGATATAATATTCCCTTTTAATAAAGCATGATCTATGGTACTCTTCATTTCTCTTTTCTAATTGAAATATCTTTCTTGTATCTTTGTTTATTTCATCATATTTTGCTCAAGAAATATTCTCCTTCAATTTCTTATTTTGTTTCCTCTCTTGATTCATTTTCTTATATTATTCTTTTTGTAGTGTCAATCCCACATCTTGTTATTACCGCAAATTTAGTTTTCTCCTCGTATGTTTCAATAGCTTTCTTCCTCAAATTTTCTCTCCTTGATAGATATTCCCTATCCATTTTTTCTTCTTGTATTAAAAGGAATTGATCTTTTATCTTCTTCACTTATCCCAATTTTGTTGCATCTATGAACTCCTTAAGTATTTGGTCTAGGTAATTATTATTTTTACTCCTTTTGCTACATGGGCACCCAACAATTCCTTTCTTTTGATATGGAATGGAACATTCTTAAAATATTATTGTGCCTTGGTGTAGGAAAAAAATAATAACTTAGACCACTATAGAAACTACAATTCTTCTTCTTTTCCTCTTGGTATTCATTAGCGTAATGTCCCATTTGAATATATTTAAAAAATGTTGTCTCATTTCTCTTTTTTCCATGACCTCTTCCACTATTGTGTCCTCTATCATTATTGTAATATCCTCTATTATCAATTGAAGGATAACTAACTAGAGCTTATTTTGTAGTTATTTTTGGAGGAGTAAATTGTGTTTCATGAATATTGTAATGATTTTTACAAGTTGGTTGTTTCTAACCATAATCATAGAAATCTCTTTCTACTATATTGATGTTGAGACCTCCATACATCACTTTCATTATTTGTACATGATTTAGATTTTGCATTAATCTATTTTTTGGAGAGGATTTTTGTCCCATAAGGTTGTCTCCTTTTCTCTATTTGTAAGAGATTGCATTTTCATTTGTACATGGGTACCTAACATGGCCTAGTAGATGGGACCCATCATATTGAATTTGCATCATTTGCATCATAACTACTTTCTAAGTTGCACTTATGGGGGGGGGGGGTGTTAGTGTGAATGGGGTTATTTCCTAACTAGATATTAGTGAGGACCTATTCACATCATTTTTAAGTTTATTTAGGAGTTAGTTTCCTAGGTGGAATTCTAGAAACTAGTATTTAATGGGACCATATCTCATTAATAGGCATGTAGTTACCTAGCCATTTAATATTTCTCTCATGCATTTATAATTATGCATTAGGCATTTAATGATTGCAACTAAGGTGGTTCTCCAACTACCTCTCACCTTGCCTATATAAGGAAGGCTCTTGTATATTTGTAAATCATCTCATGAGTTCTATCTCAATATATTCAAGATCATTATTTGATCAAGTTCTCTTCTTACTCATGCTACAACACTTCTTTATTCATGTCGATGGTATTCTTCTTGGTTGATCCTTTGAAGTGTGGCCAACTTCATTTGGGTTATTGTTCATATTTCCAACATGGTATCAGAACATAAGCCATAGGAGATCAATCTCATATCAAGAAGTTGAGTTGAGGAGACTATCGTAAGTTGAAGGTTTTCATGAAGGGCTAGTTGTTCTCATCCGGGAGGCAATTGATTTTTGAGGCACTTTGGGTCTGATTTGGCCCTACCATTGTGTTCAAAAGGTCTGAAAACCTAAGGAACAACTACCCATTTGTCAAAATTTGACTTCTTCATCTGGAATCCATCAGAGGTTTTTTGCAATGATATTGGAAGGGCAACATACAGATCATACAAGTTGCAGGAAAAATTTTCCTCCCCCTTGTTGCAGCAAAAAATCCACTCTCTAGTCGCCATCATATAAAATACTTCATATTCTAAGGTAAAAAAAAATTTTGGTGATTTTTGAAAACAATCAAGCGACTATCTTAAATTTGATGGCCAAATGACCGTCGTGGAAGCCCCATCATGTCTTAATTAGGTAGTTTTCTTAAAATCGCCATAACTTTTGACTTGGGTATCAATTTCTTGCAAATGAGATATCATCAGAAAGTTGGTTCTAAGAACTATCTAGTGGTACAGGATTTTTTATAAAATTTTATTCTTGTAATATTTTATCATAGCATGAAGTTAGTGCTTCCTTTTGGACTCTCGAGCTCATATCTTTTCACCATTTTTTCAAATTTTGGAGATTCTTGTGGCATTGCGAAGGTGATTCAGAGCTCTGTCCTTTTTTCCATCTAATTTTCTCAGATTCAGCCCCAAGTACATTCTATTGATTTTTTGCAATTTATGGCATTTGCTTGATAACTTGGACATACTGTAATTTGGAAAAGGTATATTTGCATTGGGAGGCTTCATTTTCAGTTGTGCATCATTTTTGGGAGTTTCTATTTGATATTGAAAGTTAATGCCTTGTAATCTTGGAGACCAATCATAGTTTGTTATGTGGTTTTCATTTCATCCTTCCCTGATTATGTTGGAAATGGGAAACTATAGATGTTGGAGAGATTGCATCATAAAACATTTTCAATCGCTTCAGTTGTCACATTTGTATCCAAAACTTTTCTTGGAGTTGCTGAAGGTATCCAAAACTTTTCTTGGATTTGTCGAAGGTATGATACATTCTTAGAGGTTATTGCAATGCATGTTGATGATGAAGTTTTGAAAGCTATTGATCATTGTGATTTTCCTCATATTCTTTGGACTAAGATTTGGGAGCTATATGGAGATCTTGATACTCCACCATTCCTCGATGTCATGATTCAGAATTTCATGAGCCTCTTCATTCTTCAGACAGGATACCCTATGATGATATTTCTATGCAGGAGCTTACAAATTTGGAATCCTTTGAATCTTCAGATGAGGATGTCAAGGGTTCTTCATATGCTTCTTCTCCATCAGAAATAGTTGATGTACGTTCACCTTCAGTAATTCCTTGTCCAGAGTCATTGATTGAGGCTTCCATCATTCCTATTCATCAGGACATATTCATTTTTCCAGACTTGGGATCACATGATGGCTTTGTTTCAAGTATTGCAAACTTGGCTACTTTTATAGGTTTGGAGGACATTCTTGAGGGGATATCTCTCCTCTATGCAGATTCTACTTTGGAGGGTTTTCTTGAGTCTCCATATTCCATTGTTTTGACCTTGATTGGGGATCCTGATCTTGATGAGACCACCTTGGAGGCATTTGATTCCTTTTCATAGATTTTATATATGAGGCTTCTTCCCTCCCATTTCATCATGGAGTTGGAGTTTCTTCAGAATCTACCATTGGATTTGCTTCTTCCTAGCGGGAGACATGTGGTTTATCACCACTATACACTCTTTTGGCTTCAAACTTCTTCCAGTGGTTTTGAAGACACTTCATTCTAGGGGGCAATCTAGTCTCCATCTATTTCTTCAATGGAGGATCATTGTATTGTCTTTGGATCTTGTTCAACATCATTTTTCGCATAGTCCTAGTTTGTCACCTTCTTCATTAACTGGGCATGTACCTGATTTGATTGTGGCATCTACATATTCTTTGGGAAAGGAGACACATGAGAATTTTTTAGAGAAATCATCATCCTACATATATTCATCCTTCCTTCCTTCAATTTTTATCCAGAATGGGAAGCATCCCTACATTTGTACTTGGTTTTGTTTCTTCCAAAAGGGAGACAAGTTGTTTGTCAATATTGGATCATGTTTTGTCTTCGGGCACTTACCATTTTTGCAAATGATTACACATTGTGGGGGGACTACATAGTCTCTATATTTCACTCATATAGGGGGCTATTGATTATTGTATTCTTGTGATGGATGTAGCTCCTTGGGGGTATTGATGTTGAGACCTCCATACATCACTTCCATTACTTGTACATTATTTATATTTTCATTATATCTCTTTTTTGGAGAGGAGTTTTGTCCCATGAGGTTTTATCCTTTTCTCTATTTGTAAGAGATTGCATTTTCAAGAATTTGGGTTTATCCATTCCTCTATGCGTAGGATAATTGTCTTTACTTTGATGATTGCACCATGGATCATGTTCCTCATCTTCCCTTGGTCTAGAAAATAGGGATGAACCATCATTATTCTCATGGTCATCCCATTCATTGCAAATTCCATAGTAGATGCTTTTTAATTTTATAGGGGTAGACTACAGATCAACCTTGGGTGCAGCCACTTTTAGCTAATATATCTGTATGGGATCTTTAACTATTATAATTCTAATCTCATATTTTCTAATTATTTTTTATATATATCTTTATCATTTCTTCTCTACGTTTGGATTCTATTTTGCATGTTAATTCTACTACACTTAGTATGTTTCAAAAATTCTACCATCTAGTGTATTTCTTACTTTTGGTAGGAGACCTAATAGAAACCATTATATCCTCTTTTTCTCTATTAGTGGTTATATCTTTCTTACAAATTTATTAAATCTATGGTTGAATTCTTTAACAAGTAGTCTATGTGATGTATGGCGAATCTAATGCAAGTATTGATTCATTTTAAAGATCCAAATTGAAATATTCATATTGAATGTTCTTTGATTTTTTTTAGGATTTTGAATGATGCCCATATGATTAATTGATGATCAAATGAATGCCTTTAAATTCCATTACATAACAAATCATCACACAAATATATACATTAGTCAACTCCCAATGACTACAACAAAAGCATAGGAATCAATAATTTAAATTAAAAGATTTGTTTTTAGGTTAGATATATATCATGTGGGATTTTTCATATGCATCGTGGAAATGAACCAAGGAAAGCGATGTGAAATTTATGGGTTGTAGATAAATGTATGGAAATCTAAGCTAATAAATGGTGTGAATACATGGGAATAAATGTAGATAAATTAAGGATGAAGGTGAATGCATAGGAATGCAAATAAGGAGAGTAAATGAAGGTGGTTAGTGATCAAGAAAGAAGCCAAACTTAACATAAAAAATACCATATGTTATATTTCCTTCTCTCTTACAAGAGACTTGTAATTATAAACCTGAAAGAGGATAAGCCCCTCTATAAAGATAGGCCAAGGTCTAGAACAATTGGTGACCCTTCCTTCACACCTTGTAGGTGTCTCCCTCAAATCAAAACTATGGTTTACCTTTCAACGAAGGCCTTAAAATTTATTGGGCCACATTGGCCAACTTTTAGAGAGAGATCTTGGATTCAACATACTTCTTGATCTCAATTTGAAACATGGGAACCCTCATAGGGCCTTCTTCTCTATCTTTTCAAACCTTCCTTCCAAACTGAGTCATAACTATATAATTGTATCTAGATATCTTTTAAAATAGACCCAAAACTAATTGAAATTTGACTTAAATATACAAATTTACCAATACACATGTATATTCAATATATTAAAAATAAATAAATACTATCAATATCAATCTAAAGATATAAAAACAAAATATTAAATAACAAAAACAAATTGTAACTTACAGAGATAAAACAAAATGTTAGATGGCATCTAACAATTTATAATTGATAATAATACATTTTTGATATAAAAAAAAAACTAAATGTTTGTTTTCGCCAGAGGTTAATCTGTGAGTGCCCATAGGTAGACGAGGCCCTGCCCAACGTTTCATAGCACATAAACTGTGAGTAGAAAATAAATTCTACTAACCCAGTGTATAGAGATGGCGAAAGCCTGGGTGGGAAGAAGTCAAAACGCCATATCCTGGGCTTTCTAGGAAGGTACGTGCGAGAATATATTCTCCCCAGTCAGGAAAGGGAAAGGCAAATGAAATTAGGGATGAGCGTCCACCCCCATAAAAATTAGATAACGACGAGGAAAGCGTGTCTGTCAGGCATTGATGAAATGAAAGGAAAGATTTTAATTCATTCACCAGACCCAGTAGTCTTTGACCCCATACAGAGACGTGCATTATAAAATCAGTTTCGGATGGACGTTATTAAAATTCTTTCATTCATTCATGCCTTATCAAATACGACCCACAAACACTCTGATGCACCCCATGACGCACCAGCACGACCTCCAACGTAGACAAAATCATCACCGCCTGTGTGGGACTGTGGGAGCACTCTCCACGATTCCTTTGAGCTCTTCACTTTTATTCACCATCTGAACCGTGGAATTGCTGCGGAGGGACCGTCGCCATGGTCACTGTCATCGACTTCTATAACGAAAGATAGGGCATACCCGGAGTGTGTAAATGCCCCACTTCGCCTTCACACCGCCTCCTCAATTGTAATCCCAGTTGTTAACGAAGACGAGCCCATGGCAAATGTCCATTTCTCTCATTACTCCTAAGATTTCTGCTTTCACTTCATAATTGTTACATTCGTTGCATCTGTAGGTAAATAATAACCAGTCAAATAAGTAGTTGTAGATCTTTTGGGCCTGATTTTTTCATAGCTAGTTAAAGAAGCCACCCCTCTCCCTTTTTGACTGAGCAATCATTTAATTAAGCTTCTTTCATATATTTACGTATTCAACTGGTAAGCAATAGTCTTATCGAATTAAATGCATTTCTCAATTGGGAATTCAATTGAATGTCTTAGTCGTCTTTAAATCTCTTAGTTTCCAAAGAAGTTTGTAAACATGATTACCTAAATCACAGAGGAGCCCACCGCAGCTGTATCAAATCTCTTCATTCAATTTTATATCATCTTTAGCTGGAAGACCACTTCGGAAGCCACGTCACCTTTTCCATCTGTTGTTCTCATTTTGAACGTTAAACGACTCCAAACAGTAGGTAGTTGTTTAGTTGTATCAGACAAGTAAACAGGGACGCTTATTATTTTTTTATTAGAGAGATTATTTTGCATAGTCAAATTTTCAATTACGAATTGTAATATTTTTTTATTGTACAATAGTAAGAATCTAATTAGAATAATAAAAATATGTATTATAGTTGAATTTTTTTATGTCTCAAATTTATTAGAATTAAACAAGTGGTTCAAAGGTAGAAAATCTCAGTAGTCACAAGTAGATTCTAAGTTTGAATTTTAGCATATTCAATATTTTCATCAATGTACCTATAATTCGGTCTAGAAACAAATGCAATTCTTATTGCAAAGTAGAAAAAAAAAAAAGAAGCTATAATCTATTTAAAAATGTGTAAAATGGCCCAAATAACTCTTATACATGATAGTGTACAGACACTCCAAGTTCTTTGGATTTAATCTACATCTTTACATTATTCAATAATTTGAGCTCCTTTAGTGAACACTAGTTCATTCCATATTTAGGAAAGAAATGGACTTCATTAATTATCACATTTTGATAGGGATGAAGTGTAAGATCGTTATTGACTATTTGATCTTTGAAGGGTGTGATGTTGAAAATGTAGAAAGATGGAACACCACATGCACAAAACCTCTCTACATAGTATACCATGTATCATGATTGACACAATAACATGAAATGGCCAAATAAAAAAAAACCCATAAAAAGAGTAAAACTTGAGGTCATAAATCAACAATAGAAATTAAAATAATCTCATTCAGTATTTTTTTTTGCTTGATCAAAAGTGGTAGTATAACAGCTATAGTATATTAAAAAAAGGATAAAAAGATTTACACCATACCAAAATGGGAAAAAGGCCATGAGGGGTATATATGGGCATAACACTAATATAAAATTACATATATTTAGCAAACACAATATAGTCTAAAAACACTAAGCCCACATCATCCCTCGTGGCTACAACTAGAGCTAGATTCATTAATAATATCTTATTGTAGAGATAGAACGCCACCATGAAAATTCTCAATAGCATGATTAATCAGCAAATGTAGGGCCTTAAATAGTTTTTTATCTCTATGATGAAGAAAGAGGTAGAGGAGAGAAAATAGAGCACAAAGGAAACAGAAATAAAGTGTAGAAAATAAAACACAAAGATAAACCAAAATGATTTCTCTATTTCATATATCATTCAAAACATATAGTAGTAGTTATCACAAAACAAATACAGAGCTACTACTCTTTCTTTTACACTTAGAAATAAAGTAGAATGAAATCCCTTGTTGCTAGTTGTTTCTTCTAATTATTGCTACAACAAAGCATGCACTTGCTCTCTCTTTTTCATTACATTCATCAATTAAAAAAAGACTATCTAATTCCTACGTATATGCTTAGCAAAGAGAGAAAACCAAAAAATAATAATTTGAAGGCTTTTCCAATGTGGAAGAAAATTTGAGATAGAGATTTGCATTTAATTCATATTTGAAATTTTTCTTGATGCATTGGATGGAAAGGAAGTTAACATGTAAAGAGTTGGCAATTGAGATCTCAACAGATAGAGAGAAATGTGACAGTGGAGAGAAAAGGAGTGTGCGAATGAGGAATTAAAGAGGGAAAGAAGGATTAATTCCAACACTCCCCCTTAATCATAATTTTTTCCATCCATGATGCCCAAACTGTCTCTTTGATGGAAAAAAATTTCCTTTCCCAATGGCCTCGTGAAGATATTTACATATTGTTTCTCAAACCTACAATATTACAAAATAATTTCTCCAACATTGATTAATTCTCTTATGAAATAATACCTTGTGTCAATGTGTTTGCTTCTTTTATGAAAAATTGAGTTATTGGATAGAGTTGTTGTCACAATAGATTGTAGATTATGACATTTATTTCTCTAGCTAAAATAGTTATCGCAGTCTGTGTATCAAGAGTTGAATCTTAGCATTAAAGACAAATTTCAAAATAAGATTTTGGTAAAGATTTGATTTGATTTAGTCTTAACTCCTCACAAGTTTCCCACACTTTGTGGGTGTTATGAAATATGTTATCTTATGATGTGTTCTCTGTCCTCCATTGATGCTTAACTCTCTATATATTTTCTAGTCCACATTTGTGTATGCACTTTTTCTGCTCATTAACAAACACCATTACATACTCTTGTTACAACTTTTGACTCCTTACAGATTTATGGAGTTGGACTCTTGAAAGAGTGAATACAAAATCAGACTCATCCAATAAATAGAAAACTATCCACCAATAGAAGAGAGAGAACAACATAAAATGATTTTTTTCAAAATACCCACAAAACGTATGAAGCCCGCTGATGGAACAATGAACAACTCTAGGGGGAATTAATATGAAATCCATTTGAATCTTTGTCTTTGATGCTATGACTAACTGAGATCCATTGTTGATATAGAGGACATTTAGATGACTAGTTCCAACTAGGGAAGTTAATGATGTAGCTGGGATTATATTTCTAACACTCCCCCTTAATCACAACTATGAATTCCAATTACTTTCTTGATTTCTTTCATTGATGTTTTAACATCTATAATCTTCAATTTCTAGAGATCGAACCTAGGAAATCCAATTTTTCTATTGGGATGCTCTAACCATGAGCTTTTTCTTCCTGTCACCAGTCCATTGTAGGTTCACATGTCATACTCTTGTTTTTTCTCAACACCTCCCTTTGAGCCACACTACTAGTGCTCGAGGATCCTAACTTTAGTTGGCTTTGTTGGCATCATTCACAAATACATAATGCTACAACATTCAACCATATTATTTGTTTTCCAATTTACAACTTCACTTGCTTTTCTTTGCATGACATTAGACACCTATCCTCCTTTGATCTTCTGATCTCCCTTAAATAGCTCCTCTTTTCTTACTTTGTTCTAACATGGGCCTCTCTTATATACATTCTTTTACTCGAGCTCTTAACCTAAACACTTACTCATGCAACCTCAAAAACTATGAACTTTCCTTAATGAAAAAATAGGCCTTTCTTTTGGGGTGAAATCAAATACCTTTTTTCTTGCAAACTCCTTTCCTGACTATGAACTATTCCTTTGTCCATATGGTGGGTTTTTTATACCACAATCTCTCTTCTTTCAATTTACCTTATTCGGTAGCTTCACATGCCCCCCACTTTCTCAAAAATACCTCCTTCAAATAGAGACTAAAACAACGATCAAGATTTGGCTTTTATTTAACTGCCACTAGCCTCAAAATTGTAACAATCTCCTTTCTCTCTTGCCAATTTAATCAATCAACTAATATCTCTTCATTTTAATCTTCTCTTGATAGTGGCTTCCAATATTGATCCTTTAAGTAGCGATGACACCTTTGACTTGTTGCAAATTGTTCAAATTTTAATTAAAAACTTTATAGCCATTACTTCTTCTTTGTATGCAATGCTTAATCAAAAATTGTGATGTCTTATTCTTAGCTGCAGATCTATCATTTAACCCATGATCCCACAGGCCATTTCTATCCTTTGCACCTTTCATGACCCTTTCTACAACAATTGATCTTTCTCTATCTCTTCGTCAATGTCTTTAATGGGTACAAATCTATTTGAAACTTCTATTTTATTGATAGAGGTGGTTGCTTCAACAAACTGCTCCCTTAGATTAATTTCAACATGTGGCTCAACCTTGAATTCCTCTATAAAGGAAACATTTTTTGTAACAACCCCGATCAATTTTTCACCTTAAGTGAATGATCCATGATGCTACAACATAGCAATAAAAAAAATTATTTTCCATAATGCAAATTACATGCATATTTGAAATAACCATTGTTCTAAACTTCCATTGCATTCCATTGTAATTTCACAAATCTTTTCATAACATAGATCTCATATTGAATAACCTCAAGTTCAAAATTTGAGAATACATCACTCCATTTAAATGGACACAAAATACATGCATAGCTCTTCTAAGCTTCATTTGGAAATAGATATACAAATTGGTCCTGATATCGTTGTATTGGTGCATACATTCTAGATGTCTCCAATCCTTGATGCATACACTTTTGTTGTCCTTAACACTGACACAAAAATATGCAAACCTCGACTGCCAACTAATGAGGAGAAGCATCACTCAAGCGCTTTTCCACCAACCACAGACTCAAATGCGGTCCCCCACACATCTATCATCTGATAGATGGTCCTACCCTTCAATGAAGTGTTTGGTTGGTAAAACCCCATAACAATAGCCTATCTGAGCTTAGTGTTGTGTCCAACATAACTAAAACTTGTAACACTACAATCCTGAAAGTTAGCATGCATAAAAGGAACACTGTGAATTGACAGTGCAATCAGTGGAAAATTACACTACTTTGGCCAAAGTATTCTCAACCAGTACTGAACCATAGATTTTTGGGTGTGAGGCTTATAGGCTACTCTTGCACTCTTAGGATCTTTCACCTAAAAGGAGAGAGATAAACCTCACAAAAAATCAATGTGGCTCACTCAAATTAGGAAATGTAGAATGTTATTAAGGCTAAATGAGATTATATAAATGCAATTTAGTAATGTAATTGACTGATTAAGAATGCAAAACCTAAGAAACAAGTGGTGTTTGAAAACACAATGTGATATGCAAACATGAACTAAAACATGAAAGAATGCAAAACGGAAATGAAGAAGGTTGAATCAGAGTGCACCTGGGAGTTTGAGGAAGAATCTGGAGTGTTTTGAATGTTGACGAAAATTACTGAAAATCACCAGTGGGACTCATTCGACACTTATGGTGAATCAGTCCTACTTCTGATGAAAACTTCTAGAAACTAGTTTCTAAGTGTCAGGATCCAGAATCTAACAAAATTTGGATTTCCAGCCTTAAGGTGGGACTCATTCACCATTGATGCTGAATCAGTCCTCTCCCAAAATTTTGTGAAATTAGGGACCAATTCTGTAGCACCAAATCTGAGGTTGTCTTCTTGTCGGGTTAACGGAGTCAAATTTGTAGAAAATAGGTTGTAGATTGTCTCCAAGCCTGAAATAGGGTTTATTTGACTTGAAATACTTTGTTGACTTTTTTACCACCTTTCAACACCTAATTGATTGACAAATATACATACAAAAGTCTACAAACAAACATGCAAGAGGGGGAAAATGGTTAAGGGCTAGGTTATAGGGATTTTCCTTGGTCAAATCCCACTTTGGTATTCAAACCCTTAATGAAGAAATGAAATGAAATGAACAAGGAAGGATGAATAAACAACATGCAAATATCCTAAACTCACCACAACCTTGTTGAAGAAATTTGAAGATATGTCAATGGTTGCTTCAAGACACTTGATTGATGCTTGATTGAATGATGCAAAGTTCTTAGATGGATGATTGAATGCTTGGATGAATTATGAGACTAGGAGATGTATTAAAATGAGGAAGAAAACACTTATTTATACATTCTTGTGCCTTAGTAACCCAATGATACCTCATCACAGGCCAACATCAAGTGATTTTGAATAAAAACCCCAAAGAAAATTTGAGATATTTTGAATTTTCAGCCAAGAGGGACTCATTCGCCACCCATGGCGAATGGGTCCCACCTTGGACTTGAAAGTGAGTGTCGGGAATTATCTTGCATTTAATGTTATTTGTTGGGTTTACATTCAAAAATATACTTAATTAAGCCTTATAAGGGCATAAAGGGATGAAATAAAGCATAAGAAAGGTGTAAATAGTGAAAACAAGCCTAGAAAAGCATGAAATTTTGTTACAAGACTTTACAACACTTCAAAATAGGACTTGATAAGTGATGAAAAGGTGATTTTTAGGTGAATTGTAATGAATGGAGTCTATAGAAGTGTAGAAATGTTTTACAACACTTCACAACACCTTCACAAGATGCCATAATTTGAATTTTTAAGACCTAATGTGAGTGTTTAAGTCACATTACATCAATAAATCAAAGAAAAATAGACCAAGCATCATGAAGAAAGACCTAAAATACCATGAAAATATCTAAAGGGCCATTTTTCTATGGCACATTTAGCCCCCACTTTAGTGAGAGGATGAACTTACTTCAAACTCACACTAAAGTAGCCATGCATATCGAGAGGGATCCCAATGCACTTATGTTAGCAAGATGGAATGGCAACAATCAAGAGGGATTATCAAGCCCCCAAGATGAAGATCCCATGGCAAACTAAACATAAGAACAAAGGAACACAAGTGAAGAAAAGAGAGAAATGGATTAAGCTTCGATCGTCTATCCAACTAGTTGTGGATTAGATCTAGGTTGTTTGTGAGAAAAGGAGAACATGTATACTCACTCTGGGGTGATGGAACTTATGGCAATCCGCCAGGTGAGAAGACCCAAAAGGTGAAATACATACGCTAGTTGGTATGCACTCACAAATACATAGGTGGATATGAGGAAATTCATGCCACTTAATGGGCTTCCTGCTCAAGCATATTAAAGTTATACCTCCTGATAACTTTAACAAGGTGCCACAAAGGAAAATGTCAGTTTGTGCTTCATGAGACAAGCAAAGCTTTGTATGCTTAGAATTCATGAACAAAAAGGATAGTAACATGGGCATGCAAGTTGCATTATGCAAGGTAGAAAATATGTAAAAGTACAAAAATGTAAAAAATGTGACATATGAAAGATGTTCAAAGGAGTCTTGTTAAGTTCATGCAAGGTCTATCACTTAGGGAGCATTGTGTCTAATGTCTCCAAGAGAGGACCAATCAAAGAATAGAATATTCACAACTTAGGGGATGTAGTGTGTCACATCAAGCCACTAAGAAGAATGTAATATGCTAAGATAGATCACAAGTTTATGAAGTACATCACACCCAATGTCATCCACAAAGTGACAAATGCATCGTATCAAGTGACAAGGCTACACTAAGAACCAAGAATGCAAATGAATTAATGGTAATGTATGCCCCCCACTTTAAAGGAATTGTTACACATTGTTCTGTGAACAATTACTTTAAAGTAGCAAAGGAAAAATGCAAAAACAAGACATTAGAGCCAACTTGGAAATCCCTATGCCAAGTCATATGTTTCTAAGTTAGGATACATCATGTACATGGAAAAGAAAATAAAATAAAAAGGGAGTTGACCCCCAGAAAAGAACACACCAAACACATAAGGGATCTATGGATTTGGGATCAATATGTTCGTTGATGTAATGTTTTTATGAAAGAGCTCGGAACTGTCATCATTCCCCAAAGCACATAGAACTGGAAGAATGACACAAAGAGAGCAAAAAATAAAAGAAAAATAGAGTTTGTTTTGGGTCAACATGGAAGATACATTGCAGTCTCAATGCCTTGCATCATCCCCAAAAGGAGAAACAAAAGCAAAAATAAAATGAAAAGGCGAAAGAAAAAGGAAAAAACTTTTGGGTCAACATGAAGGAGACATTTAGGTCTCAATGCCTTGCATCATCCCCAAAAGGAAAACACAAGCGAAAAGAAAATGAAAAGGTGAAAGAAAAAGGAAAATTTTTGGGTCAACATGAAGGAGACATTTCGGTCTCAATTCCTTGTGTCATCCCCAAAACGAAAACACAAGAAAAAGACAAGGTAAAAAGGAAAAAGGACCATTTGGATCAATATGGAAGAGACATAGGGCATCTCTATGCTTTGCGTCATCCCCAAATGGAAAACACAAAACAAAAAGTGAAAAGGCAATGTACGACATATAGAAGAATAGAGAGACAAATAGAAGAAGTGCACAAAGAGGGAGAACATCAAACGCACGATACAGGGGAACATGATATGCACAGACAAGAAAAAGGAAAAGGAGCTAGTAATGCAAATTTAAGTCAGCCATTAACCAAGTTATTAACTTCACAATCTTAATTAATTTAAGTGAAATATTAATAACGTGATTAAGAGACAAAGACAAATACATTACAAGGACAAGGCTAACAACTTCTTTCCCCCACTGAAATCTAAGGTAAGAATGAGCCGAGGTGGGTGATGGAAAGGGATCATGCAATAGTGAGAATAGCAATTCTACAACTATAGCATGAGGAGAGGATTTTGGTTTAAGGGATGATAGGAAAGAAATCGGTATCAGTGAAGTGATACTTATCCAGTATGTCCTTCAATGTTTGACATTCTTAATTTTGATGTCCAAGAATACGATGATATTTGCAACATGGTATGTTAGAATATTTAGGACAAATGACCAACCTATTCATAGGTGGTAAAAGTATAAGGCCTTTGTTTAAAATCAATTGAAGTCTCCGTTCACATTTAGGTGGAGGACAAGTAGGAAACTTGAGTTTTTCCAATTTGTAAGGCCTTTTTCATTTGTTGGATTCTCCTTTTTCATGAATGGGAGGAAGAGGAACTATGGGGACCCTAGCATCCTTGTTTTTGGAATCAGGTAATAGTTGTTCACATGGAAAGAGAATGTTCAAGTCAGGAGGAGAATCAAAGATCACTGTACCATCATCGCGAAGTCTCCAATATTCAAAAGGAGGCTTATCAGCATGAGGAGGATCTTGATATCCTAGTCCTGTTGTGTTTTCTTTTGTTGTTCTTTGTTCAAGAAGTTGATGAATGTTATGTTCATTTGTTGTGCCACACCCTTGTTTACTTAGGATAGTAAAACCTTTGCCATATGTTTCCTCGAGATTGATTGATGTGTTTGTAACTTTGTTATCATAAAATGGTTGAGAATGTGTGTGTTGAGAGGAATTAGGTCCACTTGATTGGGGAACCTTAGGTCTTGCATTGATTTTAGGATGTAAGTATGCAAGGTGCTCAAGAGGTACAACAGTGGGAAGATCTTGTGACTTCATGGATGGGTAAAAGGTTGCATTGGCTTCAAGGTTATCAAGACAGTCATTGAAGAACTTGTGCATGCTATCATCATCTTCTCCAATGATGTCTACTTCATGAGGAGAAAAATCATGAGGAGTTGAAGGAGCATGTGGAAGCTCAAGGTCATTAGGATCACAACCAAAGGCACAATTGGACATGTCGACTAGGGATTTTAATGAATTCCAAAACTTGTTAAAAGAGAATGTCATGATGACAATGAATGCAAGTAATGAAGATGCAAGAAATAAAAGAAAACAGAGAATCTGGAAAGCAAAACAGAAAGTAACAATCTACAGAAATTGTAATGTAGGAAATACCCAGAAAAAGCTTGAAAATGTTGTTCTAAATGTGCAGGTGGACTAATTCTCCCAAGGTCGCGAATGAGTCCAAGTATGATTTGAATGTTTTTTCAATGCAAACTAAGGATGCAATTGCATATTTTTAGTTTTTGAATGATATGATATATGTAAAAATGAAGTCTAAATGAGTCTTTCACTAATGCAATATGATAAACCCTAGGATGCAAAAACAAAACAAAGCCTAATTGAATGTTAATGTAAATGAAGCCTAGGATGCAAGATGTGATTGAAATTAGAAAGAAGTGATCAATATATGTGGGTTCACTAAAATGAAACATATATTTTTGGACGTGAGACTTATAGGCTACTCTTGCACTCTTAGGATGTTTCACCTAAAAGGAGAGAGATAAACCTCACAAAAAATCAATGTGGTTCACTCAAATCAGGAAATGTAGAATGTTATTAAGGTTAAATGAGATGATCTAAATGCAATTAAGTAATGTAGTTGACTGATTAAGAATGCAAAACCTAAGAAACAAGTGATGTTTGAAAATAAAATGTGATATGCAAACATGAACTAAAACATGAAAGAATGCAAAACAGAAATGAAGAAGGTTGAATCAGAGTCCACCTGGGAGTTTGAGGAAGAATATGGAGTGTTCTAAATGTTGACAGAAATTACTGAAAATCACTAGCGGGACTCATTCGCCACTGATGGTGAATTAGTTCTGCTTCTGATGAAAACTTTTGGAAACTGGTTTCTGAGTGTCGGGATCCAAAATCTAACAAAATCTAGATTTCCAGCCTTAAGGTGGGACTCATTCTCCACTGATGGCGAATCAGTCCTCTCCCAAAATTTTGTGAAATCAAGGACCAATTCTATAGCACTAGATCTGAGGTTTTCTTCTTGTCGAGTTGACAGAGTCAAATCTATAGAAAATGGGTTGTAGGTTGTCTCCAAACTTGAAATAAGGTTGATTTGACTTGAAATACTTTGTTGAATTTTTGACCACCTTTCAACACCTAATTTTTGACAAATCTGCATACAAAAGTTTGCAAACACACATGCAAGAGGGGAAAAATTGTTAAGGGTTAGGTTATAGGTATTTTCCTTGGTCAAATCCCACTTTGGTAATCAAACCCTTAATGAAGAAATGAAATGAAATGAACAAGGAAGGATGAATAAACATGTAAATGTCCTAAAATCACCATGTAACCTTGTTGAAGAAATATGAAGATATGCCAATGGTTGCTTCATGATGATTGATGCTTGATTGAATGATGCAAAGTGCTTAGATGGATGATTGAATGTTTGGATGAATTATGAGACTAGGAGATGTAAAATGAGGAGAAAAATACTTATTTATACACTCTTGTGCCTTAGTAACCCAATGATACCTCATCACAGGCTGACATCAAGTGATTTTGAATAAAAACCCCAAAGAAACTTTGAAATATTTTGAATTTTGACCCAAGAGGGACTCATTCGCCACCCATGGCGAATGGGTCACACCTTGGACTTGAAAGTGGATGTCAGGAATTATCTTGCATTTAATGTTATTTGTCAAGTTTACATTCAAAAATACACTTAACTAAGCCTTATAAGGCCATAAAGGGGTCAAATAAAGCATAAGAAAGGTGTAAATAGTGAAAACAAGCCTAGAAAAGCATGAAATCTTGTTACAAGACTTTGCAACACTTCAAAATAGGACTTGATAAGTGATGAAAAGGTGATTTTTTAGGTGAATTGTAATGAATAGAGTCTTAGAAAAGTGTAGAAATGTTTTACAACACCTTCACAAGATGCCATAATTTGAATTTTTAGGACCTAATGTGAGTGTTTAAGTCACATTACATCAATAAATCAAAGCAAAATAGGCCAAGCATCATGAAGAAAGACCTAAAAGATCATGAAAATGTCCAAGGGGCCATTTTTCTACAGCACAAGTACTTTAAGTGATAGTCTTCCTATACACATACACTACCATAGCTTTGTTTGGGTCATAACCATTTGTATACTATGCTTAGGTAATTTCCTTCCATAGACACTCCTAACCTAAAAATAAACCTATTCCCCTTTCCCATAGTTCACAATGGTCTTCGTTGACAGTTTCATTACAACAATAGGTGATGGACCTTGGTTTCCCTTTGCATCGCCCATCGCTGAAGTCCTCTAGACTTTCGCTCTCACTTCAACAACAAGCAATGAGTGTTGTGGTGTGTTGTATCGTGTTATCACCAAAATGTTTCAATATTTTTTCTTGTTTATTGATGAGCAATGGAGGTGAGTGGAAGGAAATGTTACGGTGGCCACATTTCAGCATTTCATTTCATCGCTACATTTTCTCATCATTGAATACATCTTCAATTTAAAATTCATTACGACAATAAGCAATGGATCAGGTTATTTAAATGCATCTTCAGAAAGTTTCCCTCGCCGAAATACTTAAGGAATTTCAGTGACCTTCTGCAACCAGTGATAGTGTGAGTATCCAGGAATATTCCCTGTAGTGGGATGTTATTGCTCATCGCTAAAGTTTGGAGGCCATATAAGGGAATTTTTATGACAACTAGTGACATGCAAATAATATGGCTAAGATATGGACAACTACATGGCAACCTTTCAAGATATCATCATTGTTTCCAAGTATGGATGAAAAGGAAAGTGGATATCCTTAATGAGCTTCATTGATCGAATTTTAAATCCAAAATGATTGATGGTCAGGATTAAGCATGGAGCGATTCATTATATGTTCGCTCATCTGAGCTAGGATGGTCATTAATTGAGACACGCTCTAATAGCTCTACATAATGAGGATTTCCTATAATTCATTCTCACCATTTGTAATTATGACAAACCTGCACGACCTCCAACGTAGACAAAATCATCATCACCACCTATGTGGGACTATGGGAGTAGTCTCCACGATTCCTTTGAGCTCTTCACTTTTACTCACCATTTGGACTATAGAATTGTTGCGGAAGGACCATCGCCATGGTCACTGTCATCAACTTCTATAATGAAAGATGGGCATACTCGGAGTGTGTCCATGCCACACTTCGCCTCCACACCGCCTCCTCAATTGTACATCCCAGATGCTAACGAAGACAAGCCCATGGCAAATGTCAATTTCTCTCATTACTACTAAAATTTCTGCTTTCACTTCATAATTGTTACATTTGTTGCATTTGTAAGTAAATAATATCTAGTCAATATTAAGTTTTAGATCTTTTGGACCTAATTTTTTCATAGCTAGTTAAAGAAGCCACCCCTCTCCCTTTTTGACTGAGCAATCATTTTATTAAGCATCTTTCATATACTTATGTATTCAACTGGTAAGCAATAGTCTTATCGAATTAAATGTATTTCTCAATTGGGAATTCAATTGAATGTCATAGTCATCTTTAAATCTCTTAGTTTCCAAAGAAGTGGTAAACATGATTACCTAAACCATAGAGGAGCCCACTGCCCTTTTATCAAATCTCTTCATTCAATTTCATATCATCTTTGGTTGGAAGACCACTTTGGAAGCAATGTCACCTTTTCCATCTGTTGTTCTGATTTTGAACGTTAAACAACTCCAAATAGTAGGTAGTTGTTTAGTTGTATCAAACAAGTAAACATGGACACTTATTATATTTTTATTAGAGAGATTATTTTTGCAGAGTCAAATTTTTTATTACGAATTGTAATAATTTTTATTGTACAATAGTAAGAATCTAATTAGAATAATAAAAAGTATGTATTATAGTTGAATTTTTTTATGTCTCAAATTTATTAGAATTAAACAAGTGGTTCAAAGGTAAAAAATCCCAGTAGTCACAAGTAGATTCTAAGTTTGAATTTTAGCATATCTAATATTCTCATCAATGTAGTACCTATAATTTCGTCTAGAAACAAATGCAATTCTTATTGCAAACTAGCAAAAAAAAAAAGCTATAATCTATTTAAAATTGTGTAAAATGGCCCAAATAACTCTTGTACATGATAGTGTACATACACTCCAAGTTCTTTGGATTTAATCTACATCTTTACATTATTCAATAATTTGAGCTCCTTTAGTGAACACTAGTTCATTCCATATTTAGGAAAGAAATGGACTTCATTAATTGTCACTTTTTGATAGGGATGAAGTGTAAGATTGTTATTGACTATTTGATCGTTGAAGGGTGTGATGTTGAAAATGTAGAAAGATGGTACACCACGTGTACAAAACCTCTCTACATAGTATACCATGTATCATGATTGACACAATAACATGAAATGGCCAAATTAAAAAAAACCCAAAAAAAGAGTAAAACTTGAGGTCATAAATCAACAATAGAAATTAAAATAATCTCATTCAATATTTTTTTTGCTTGATCAAAAGTGGTAATATAACAGCTATAGTATATTAAAAAAAGGATAAAAAGATTTACACCATACCAAAATGGGAAAAAGGCCATGAGGGGTATATATGGGCATAACACTAATATAAAATTACATATATTTAGCAGACACAATATAGTCTAAAAACACTAAGCCCACATCGTCCCTCATAGCTACAACTAGGGCTAGATTCATTAATAATACCTTATTGTAGAGATAGAACACCACCATGAAAATTCTCAATAGCATGATTAATCAGCAAATGTAGGGCCTTAAATAGTTTTTTATCTCTATGATGAAGAGAGAGGAAGAGGAGAGAAAATAGAGCACAAAGGAAACAAAAATAAAGTGTAGAAAATAAAACACAAAGATAAACCAAAATGATTTCTCTATTTCATATATCATTCAAAACATACAGTGAAGAGTTGTTGCTCTTTCTTTTGCACTCAGAAATAAAGTAGAATGAAGTCCTCTATTACTAGCTATTTTTTCTAACTGTTGCTATAGCAGAGCATGCACTTGCTCTCTCTTTTTCATTACATTCATCAATTAACAAAAAGATTATCCTAAACCTACGTGTATTCCCAATAAAGAGAGAAAACAAAAAACATTTAGATACATTTAATTTGAAAGCTTTTTCAATGTGGGAGAAAATTTGAGAGAGATTTGCATTTAATTCATACTTGAAATTTGTCTTGATGCATTGGATGGAAGGGAAGTTAATAATGTAGTTGGGATTATATTTCTAACACTCCCCCTTAATCATAACTATGAATTCCAATTACAATCTTGATCTCTTTCATTGATGCTTTAGCATCTACAATCTTCAAGTTCTAGAGATTGAACATAGGAAATCCTATTTCTATTGGTATGCTCTAACCATGACCTTTGGCTTCTTGTCACCAGTCCATTATGGGTTCACATGTGATACCCTTGTTTTCTCTCAACACCTCCCTTTGAGCCACACTATTGGTGCTCGAGGATCCTAGTTTTAGTTGGCTCTGTTGGACTCATTCACAAACACATAATGCTACAACATTCAACCATATTATTTGTTTACCAATTTATAACTTCACTTGCTTATCTTTGCACAACATTAGACACCTATCCACCTTTGATCCTATGGTCTCCTTTAATCAACTTCTCTTTTCTTACTTTGTTCTAACAAAGGCCTCTCTTCTATACAATCTTTTACTCTCTCTCAACCTAGACACTTACTCATAAAAACTCAAAAACTAAGAACTTTCCTTAATAAAAAAATAGGCTTTTCATTTGGGGTGACATCAAATACCTTTTTCTTGCATACTCCTCCTTTCTTGACTGTGAACTATTCCTTCATGTTGGAAAAATGAAGAAGAACATCTCATTTTGTTACTTTTTGTTTGTCATTGATGTCACCATGATATATGAGTTGCAACTACAAGATCAATACTAAAGTTACTCTGGTATTCTAGTCTAGTATTTGAACCGTTATTTTGTTGAAATCCTCTGGTATTTTGGTTTGCATTTGTTTTTTTGTGAGCATTGTTGCTTGCGGTTTTGGGAAATGATTTACAAATGTTGGGAGCACGTACTCTCGAGACTTCATGTATCTTGTGCTCATACAGAATGTTTTTGCTTTTTTATTTTGAAATCTATTCCTGGCCGACTTCCTTAGTGAATTGTGCAAAGGTGAAAAATAGTTTTGTTATGCGAATATATGTGCGACCTATTTTAAGTTTGTGCCAACTTGTCGAAGCATGTAGGTTATCTTTTTTGAAGCTTGTAGCTGACAGATTGTATATTTTTGGTAAATATGAAGTGCATCTAATTAGGCCAACCTAATTGATGCTTGTGAAGAAGTTTGGGTATATATATAACAAACAGTTTTTGAAGAAGTGTGTGACTGGTGTGGAAAGAAGAAAAGAAGTGCGAACATAATGAAATGTGTTAAGTCTATTTACTGAGCTACATTGGAATTGATTCTGCACTTATTAGGTGTACTATGTCAGTTCATTTGTTGGTTGAAAGCCATTCAATTGTTGTAATTCTGTAGGCAGTAAGCCTTTGTTTCTAGACAGTAAGTCTTGGCAGTGAGCCACCCATTTTGTAATATTCTATAACTGGTTATACAATATTGTGAGCTAACACTCACTGTGGTTTTTCCCATTTTGGGTTTTCCACGTAAAAATCCTAGTGTTCTTGTGTTATCTGATTTCATTTTCTGTTAATACTTTTATTTATTTCTGCCATTTTACATTGGTGTAATTGGATGGTATCTGATCGAAAAATTTGAGAATATACTGATTCACCCCCCCTCTTAGTATCTTGGATCCTTAACAATTGGTATCAGAGCTTGGTTCCTCTGGTTAAGCCTAACAGCTTGAGGGAGATCCTGAAGATGGAAGAAATGAATGACAAAGGAGAGCTCCAGACTACTCTTGAGGATCTTGATAAAGTTGAAAGAGAAAACAGAGACCTGAAAGAGAATCTTGAAGAAGCAAATGAATGTGTTCGGAAACTTAAGGAGTAGTTAAAAAATTCAAAGACAGACATAAGGAAGTAATTGATCAGTTGAAGAAGGCTAATGAAGATATTTCTAGTTTGAAAGTTCAAGTGGAAGAGAAGAAAAGAATTGAAGAGTGTTTGAACAAGTTGGTACAAAGCAAGTCTGAAGATTGCACCAAGTTTGAACAAGAAATTGTGAACCTGAAAGTGGATTTGGAGAAGGTGAAACTCTGTGAAAATAATTTCAAATCTAGCTCATAAAGTATTGATGAATTAATTGCAGGACAAAAAACAAGCAAAGACAAAGGTGGTCTGGGAAATGATGCCAGTCAAAACTCTAAAATTGAGAATAATTAGAAGACTCCGGATAAAGGAAAACAAAAAGGGAATTTCATAAACTCTGCTAGGGGACCTCCGATGAGATAGCCTAATGCACAAAGGTACCCTTCCTTTAATGGCACTTGTTTTTCATGCAATAAGTTTGGTCACAGGGCAACTGAATGTAGAAGCGGGATGAATCAATTTCCTGGTCCTTTCTCTGGTCAATGTTTTGCATGCAAAAGATTTGGACATAGGGAAAGTGGATGCAGAACCATGATGATGAATCAATTTAATGCAAGAAGAATGAGTCAAACTTTCAATGGATATTGATATACCTGTAACATGTATGGACATAAAGCTAATCAATGCAGAAAAAGGAGTCAATCTAATCAAAGGAATGTTGTCTACTATAACTATAATAAACCATGACATATTTCAAGAGTCCGCAGAAGCAAGATGAGTAAGGAAACCAATCTGGAAAAAAAGAATGAATCTATGAAGAAGGTTGACAAAGATGAGATTAAGCAAGAGATGAGCAAGATTTGGAGAAAGAAAGAATAACCAAAGATAACTGATGAGTTTGTGCCCTCATCCAGTACAGATGATTTATTCAGTAACTAGACCTAGCAAAGTTGTATGGGTAGCTTTATCACAAAATTGTAAGAACCCCCTGGATAAATGGTGTGTCAGAGGCTGGCACGAAGAAGAGAGATGAACCTTGAGTTTTCAAAGGTTCTGGAAAAGGAACCGATAGAAAATATGAAGGAATGATTCTTTGCAGAGAAAATTAGGAATTGTCTTTGTAAAAGGAAAGGAGTTTTTAGCAGCTTTTTGGAGTCTGCCGTAATAAATGTGACTTAGGGAAAATTGTTATTTTATAAAGAAAATGATCAAGGCATTTAGTTCATTCAAGCATATGAAGAATTGGAGAAATTTTGGAGCATTCTTAAAGATAATTGGAGTTCAAGCTACAGAAACCCTAGCTATGGTTCAGTGTGCAGAAAAAGGTATTTATAATTCTTGAGCTGTTGTGTTTTGGTGAATTTGCTTGAATTCAGTAGAATGGAAACTCCTATGGTTGTGAAAGTATCAAAGAGGCTGAGGCCCTCTTACAGAAAATACTCTTCGAAAGTCTTTGAAGATGATTCCATGGGTGCATTTTCGTCAATTCCACATGGCGTAATGCCGACAGAGGATACTAGGAGGATGATTAGAGTTAAGTTTGAGGAGTACAATCATGTAAAACTAATTGACCTCTAGAAAAAAGAGCTTACTAGCGATGAATTCAAGATAAAACCCAAGTATTCAAATGTGGTTGATAAAAGGTTGCATGTCTGCAACAATTTCCCTAATTTCAGCTACAATGAAAAATTTGTGAAGATGGTTCTAAGCAGAATCCACGACAAATTTCTTTGGACCGATAGGCCACATTTGATAACAAAAGAAGCAATTAGGGTTGTAACTAGTTTTTGGGATAAAGGAACAGTACTTGTGTTAAAATCTGTAAAGAACAAAGTAGTGACAGAACTCACTAGAGTAGCATTTGACAGAAAATCCCTAGCAATGAAGACTATTACCAATCTAGCAATGAAGTATGCATCTCTCATGATAGGTCACAAGATATATTTCACAAATAGAGAGAATTTTGTTTCGGCCACAACAATCTATACTGGCTATGATATGGTAGTGAAAGGTGCAGATTATGACCTCTATGAGCTTCTTCGGCTGCAATTGTTAGAAAACATAAAGAAATCAAAGGAAAAGAATTATGCCTTTAAGTTTGGTTTGTTGATCATATCTTTATTGTTTTACTTCATGAAGAGGCTTCCAGGAAAAAGTGAAGATGTGTTCTGGAACCCATACAGACCAGTGGGACATCATTTTTTTTCAAATGCATAATCTTGGAAATTTGAATGCTCAAGAGGATGCCCTTACAGCTTTCTTTACAGTATTTAAAAGAAATATGAATGAAAGAGATAGAATTCTAAGGAAAATTGTGGAGAAGTATAAGCATGAAATCATATTTCATGTCTCCACTGATGAATACATGATTAAGGTTGTAGAACCTCGAACTATCTGGATTCAGCCTCTTGGATATGAGATAAAAGAAGAAGTTGAAGGCTATGTGCAGATGTTGCTGAAGAATCCAAAGGACCCCAATGAACCTAGAATTGGGACATATGCAGAGAAGTCTATGCAAATTCATATGGAATAGCAGAAGCCTAAGATTAGGAAGAAAGTGGAGAAAACACTTAAAGATGTTGGTTTTACTGATGAGGAGATTGCCCTTGGAAGGGCTAAGGTGGAACAAAGAGAGGCAGAATCATATGATCTGAGAAGATCTAGTAGAAATACCTCTGCAAAATCCTCTACAACCCCTACAGCTGCAATTGAACCTAGAAAGGCTGATAAAGGTAAAGGTCCTATTTCTTTCAGACCAACCACTAGATCTGGTAAGAGAAAGAGACTCCTCTAGTCGCCCCTGCTAAGAGAGGAAGGAAAGAGAAGGAAACGAGAGAGAAAAACATGAGTGTTACAGATGATCAAGATGAAGAAGAAGAAGATCTTGAAGCAAAGCTTGTAAGGAGAAGAAGAGGAGGTTTACCCTCTAGTGAAGGTGCATCCATAAATGTTATTGGTTCTAAAAGAGTACATATTGTGACATCCTCTGAAGATGAAAAGAGCATGAGTACGGTATACATGTGCACAACAAGTCTAAATCAAAGAAGGCCAAGGTAGCTAATGAAACCTCTATCGACCAGAAAGATGAAGAAGATATTTCGGTAAGTTTTGGTCCCTATTATAAACTTCAGACAACTCTTAATGCTTTGTTAACTTTTGAAAATATGCTTCAACCCACAACTCAATACTATGATGATGTTAGAGAAGAAGATAAGAAAACACTACTTTTAGTTGTTATTGAGTATGTCATTGTCTTAGAACTAAAATGGGATAACATAAAGAAATATGTTCCTAAAAGCATGTGGGATGATCTAATGAAAAGAAGATCTAAGGCTGTTGTGTTTGAAGAAAAGATTACAAATGCAACATATAATAAGATTAGGTCTTCCTTGACCCCTGATGATTTGGAATCCCTGAAGAAGATTTGTGTTGAAATGTTCTGAATGAAGGGTAGGGTAAATATGTTGATGACAAGAAACAAGAAGCTGACAGGGAAAGTGAGGAAGGAAACAACTAAAATTATCCAAGAGGCAGCAGAAAAGTATGGTATGCTCAAAACCAGTGATGATGTTGCTATTGAAAATGTTGAGGAAAGTTTTCCTCTGGAAATAGGTAATGAAAATATTTCTGACAATTTTGATGTTGAAATTAATATTGGTAATGAAGTTATTGAGCATAATGAAGTAGAAGATGAGCCTGAGATGCATAATGATGCTCCTCTGGAGCATACTGATGAAAAATGTGAAAAAGAGCAAGGTAATGAGGAAGAAAATAATGGTAATGTTGAAGGTGATGGTCAGGGAAATGAAGAAGAAGGACAAGATAATCCTGAAGAAGAGCAGAATAAAGATGAAAAAGATGGAAACGAGGAAGAGAACAATATTGATAAAAATGATAAAGATGAAGATGAAAAGGATGAAGAGAAAGAGGAAGAAGAAGAAGAGGTATTAGAGGAAGATAAAGAAAAAGAAAAGGGAGAGGAAGAAAAGACAGTTGGGGAATCCTCCAGGAAAAATGAAGAAGAAAAATAGATTGTAAAATCTCTGAAGCATTCCGGTGATTCGTCTTCTGGTGGTGATGTACTGAAAGGTTTGCTATCTAAGCAAATTATATTTCAACTGATTATTCCTCAGGAACTTTTGAAACTCCCTTTGATTGAAGGATATGTTGATGTGGAAAAGATGTCTCCTATACATAAAGTTGTGTTGGGTGATGCTATGCAAGCATCCGGAAGAAAATAAATTCTTGAGACACATCAAAAGGGAATGGAGTTGATAGAAGATTCTCTAAGAACATTACATGAAGCTATACCCGGTGCATCCATTTCAACACATCTCTCGCCCCTGTTGAAAATCTGAGATTATTGTTAGACTCCTTCAAAGAGTATTCCTCCAGACTTAATGAAAAGACAAGACAAGAGATAGAAGAAAACTTGGTAGAGAAAAGGTTGTTGGCCTTGCATGACAAATGTGCTCTAGCACACTCCTGTGTCGAGAAGAGTTTGGAAGCGGTGAACATTTATGAATCTGAAGTAGATGTTTTATCTTGCTACTTGAAGTGGTTGGATGCCACTCATAATATCAAGACTGTCATGGACTCCATTGAGTCCCAGTTGTCTACTATTTCTGGTACTTATAGTGTTTCTAAAGATAAAGACAGATCAATCTAGAAGGCCATTGCTACCCACAGAGAAAATTTATTTTCCTTGTAGGAACTAAAAGAAGAAATCATCAAGAAATTCAGTCTATTATGTGATATTGTAAGAATGGAATACTCTCCGGTTGGAGAAGCTCTGGCATGCGTTGAAAAGATTGAGAAGATAAATCTGACTCCTGGTACTCCAGACAGTGTTGAAGAAGTTTTGATTGAGTTGGAATCTCTGAACAAGATGTTGACTACAACAAAGGAAGGCTGGGAAAAAGGAAAAATAGCCTGGGAAGGTATTCTGAAGGAGCTTCAAGGCTCGTCATCTTCCAGTTGATATATGTTTCTTTGTTTTCTTTGCTTTAATTTTTTTTAGTTGTTTTTGGCACACCCTTTGTCCTTGATGTCAAAGGGGGAGTGAAGTGATGGATTGTTAGTGATAGGGGGAGAAAGTTTTATAAATAGAGAACTTTGTAAATACTCTTTTTGGTGTTGGCACATGTTGCCATCAATGACAAAGGGGGAGATTCTTGGAAAAATGAAGAAGAACATCTCCTTTTGTTACTTTTGTTTGTCATTGATGTCACCATAATATATGAGTTGCAACTACAAGATCAAGACTAAAGTTACTCTAGTATTCTAGTCCGATATTTGAACCACTATTTTGTTGAAATCCTCTAGTATTTTGGTCCACATTTGTTTTCTAGTGAGCATTGTTGCATGCAATTTTTGGAAATGGTTAACAGATGTTGGGAGCACGTACTCTCAAGACTTCATGTATCTGGTGCTCATACAGAATGTTTTTTATTTTTATTTTGAAATCTATTCTTGGTCGTCTTCCTTAGTGAATTGTGCAAAGGTGAAAAATAGTTTTAATATGCGGATATATGTGCGACTTATTTTAGATCTATGTTGACTTGTTGAAGCATGTGGGTTATCTTTTTCGAAGCTTGTAGCCGACAGATTGTATCATTTTGGTAAATAAGAAGTGCATCTAATTAGGCCAACCTAATTGATGTTTGTGAAGAAGATTGGGTATATATATAACAGACAATTTTTGAAGAAGTGTGTGACTGGTGTTGGAAGAAGAAAAGAAGTGTGAACATAATGAAATGTGTTAAGTCTGTTTACTGAGCTACATTGGAATTGAATTTGCACTTATTAGGTGCACTCTGTTAGTTCATTTTTTGGCTGAAATCCATTCAATTGTTGTAATTCTGTAGGCAGTGAGCCTTTGTTTCTAGACAGTGAGTCCTGGCAGTGAGCCACCCATTTTGTAATATTCTATAACTGGTTATACAATATTATGAGCTAACACTCACCGTGGTTTTTCCCATTTTGGGTTTTCCACGTAAAAATCCTAGTGTTCTTGTGTTCTCTGATTTCATGTTCTGTTAATTCTTTTATTTATTTCTGCCATTATTTACATTGGTGTAATTTGATGGTATCCAATCTAAAAATTTAAGAAGATACTGATTCACCCCCCCTCTTAGTATCTTGGATCTTTAACACTTCATCCATATGGTGGTTTTTTAGACCAAAATCTATCTTCTTGCAATTAACCTTATTCAAAAACTTTGCATGCCTCCCAATTTATCAAAAATACATTCAAACAAAGACTAAAACAATGATCAAGCTTTGGACTTTATTTAACTAATACTAGCCTCAAAATTCCAACAATCTCCTTTCTCTCTTAACGATTGAATCAATTAACAAATATCTCTTCCTTTTAATCTTCTCTTAATAGTGGATTCCAATAGTGATCCTTTTGGTAGTGATGACACCTTTGGCTTGCTACATCATTCCACTTTCAATTAAAACCTTTATAGCCATCGCTTCTTCTTTGTATTCAATGCTCAATAAAAAATCATTATAGCTTTTTGTTAGTTGCAAACCTATCATTTAACCCATCTACGGGCCATTTCTATCCTTTTCACCTTCCACGGCCCTTTTTACAACAATCGATCTTTCTCTATCTCTTTGTCAATGTCTTTAATGAGTACAAATCTATTTGAAACCTTTTTTTTATCGACAAAGACGGATGCTTCACCAAACTACTCACTTAGATTAATTTCAACTTGTGGATCGACCTTGAATTCCTTTGCAGAGGCAACATTTTTGGGATTTGACGTTGTTCTGACACTCTTGGGAGTCTTATTTTTGGTTTTCTCCTACCCTTCAGCAGAGTGGGCATTGCACCTACTTTCTTCACTGTGCAGGGAGGCATCACTGGAGCCTGTTCACATAGCTATTCACATGGCTATTCACACAACCTAGCTCTCTCAAGCGATTGTTGTTCCAACTTCTTTATGGAAAAAATTCTTATAGCATCCTTAATAGTTGTTGATTCAATCTCTTTAGCTTCAGCTACTACTAATAACAATCTAGCTTTTCAATATTTGCATGATATTTCTTTCAACTCTTTTCCAACAATAATTTTGTTTTTAGCTATTGTTGGGTCTCTTCTTTCTTTAATCTTTTCTAGATCTTCTCAGATTGCATCTCTTTTCTAATTTTTTAGATTCTTCTACAAACACATGGTTGTTTCTCTTCTTGGATTTTTCTAGATGAACCTCAGCTCTAATACCATTTGAAGGAAACAAAAGGGGGAGGTGAAAGAGAAAACAAACCACAAACAAATATGAACTTTTATATCAAGATCAAAAGGAACATTACAAAGAACATTTTGAGTTGTTGCTCATTCATACATACTTCATTAAATATCGATTATTACTATTGATAGAGCTTCTACTCATTGACAAACACCAATACATACTCCTATTACAACTTTTGACTCCTTACAACTCTGCAAAGATGGACTCTTGAAAGAGTGCATACAAAATCATACTCATCCAATAAATAGAAAACTATCCACCAACAAAAGAGAGAGAGAAAAGACAAAAAATAATCTATTTTAAACTACCCACAAAATGTGTGAAGCTTGTTGATGGAACACTGAACAACTAGGGGAAATTAATATGAAATCTATTTGAATCTTTATCTTTAGTGTTGTGACTGACTGAGATTCATTACTGATACAAAGGACATTTAGATGATTGGTTCCAACTAGGGAAGTTAATGATGCAGTTGGGATTATATTTCCAACATAGGATACATTTCATCATCATTTTTTGAACGATGCAATTCCAACAATAAGAAATTAGATTGGGGGCATAAAATTTAATTTACTCAACCTCAAGGCTAGAAATGAGTAGTGAAGTGAGGGAGAATTTTATAGTGTTCATCCATCAAAAAATTCCCTTCAATATCTATAAGACCCATATTCACATAATAGATCAATAAAGCTTCATCCAAAAACTAGATAAAATAGATGGATTGTTGGATGTAGTTTTTTGTTAAATATCTTACGAGTCCTAGATTGTTGATGATGTTCATAGTATTGGAAAGGAAGATTGAGGCAATCTAAGGATACAAGATTGAGTTATATAATTCAAGCATCAAAATTTTATTAATAACCATATGAACAACATCCTCAACCAAATCTGTAAGGGATGATGAAATCTTTCCCTACCTTTTCTCTATCAAAGGGTTATGAATCAACATTATCCTATAAATAGTGAAGAAGGTGCAATATTTTGTTACATTCCTTTCCATATTGGGAACATGCTAGAAAATAAGGGAAGATAAAATAAATAAATAGGAAAGTATTTTCTTAAGAATAATCACACCAAATCTTGAATTTGCATGAAATCACATTTGGCAACTAAAATGGGGTGAAAAAAATTGGTGGTGTTTAGAAGGGGGGTTCACCAATTTAAAATGTAGGCCTATTTCTCACTATTTCATTAGGATATGAGATCCACACAAAGAATTGACTTACAACCCTTAGGTGAGTCAACTCATTGAAGGAATCTATTGATTTACTTATGCTTGAGGATGAGGGTATCAACCTAAACAACACTATTGAGAGAAAAACTAAAAATAGAAAATCTACTCAATTATGCTTATTCAAACTTGAAACGGCAATTTAAAGGTCAATAATAACAAAAATAGTAAACTTTTTGTAGATCTAAGAAGGGTAGAATACTATGTACCAGTCACCAAAAGGTAGTTTTGGGAGGCAAATTGGGACTCATTCTCCCATGGGTGAATGGGTCTTTACTTAGGGTTTTCAACCAACTTTTGGGAGCCTCTAATGTCAATCTGTAGCTTCTTTTTTATCTAGGTTGCAGTGTCAAAAAGTTAGAATTAGATCTGTGGTGAATTTCCATGAATTGACGATAACTTTGACAACTTTTGCAACTTTGACAAATTTTCCTATCTTGCTCTCCAAGAGATCTTCAATCCTTCTTCAATCTAAAATCTGCAACACAAACACAAGAGGGAAAAATTGTTTTTTTTTTAGTGAATGGGGGTTTGCCTTGGTCAAACTGGCAAACCGCATTTGGGTAATTAAATCTTGAATTGAAATAATTGTTAGTAGATGGTGATGCGATACAAGTTTTTTCATTCTTGGTAATAGATAACATTGTTAGGGGGAGTTACATTGATGTAAATACATTAGTAAAGGGGAGTAAAGAAATGAATTATCTTTTGTACCCTTTTCCCATGATGTCAAAGGGGGAGTACTTTTGGCTAATTGTGTTGCCATCAATGACAAAGGGGGAGATTTTTGGAAGTACGACATATGGTGTTACTATGGTATTGTCATTGATGTCAACCTATTGTAAAGATGAAAAAGTGTTAGTTCAAAGAAGTCCAAATGTTTTGGATAGTTGGCTAAGTCTCAGTGTACATATTTTGTGTTCAGAGGAACAGTTTGGTGGTCCACATTGCTTTGTTATGAAAAACTTTCTTATGCAGTTTTGAGGTGTTCATGATACATGTTGAAGATGTTCAGATCCAAAGTTTCATGGTTATATGTCTTCCACAATTGAAGATATTGTTGATAACGTATCGACTACGTTATGACTATGTTATAATGGCAGATTGCACGATTGGAATGCTTTGGATTCCACCATGGATGAATATTATGCTATGTGGTTTTGAGGAAGTGTTTATAGATGTCAAAAGTGTGTGCACTCCAAGCAGCAAGCATTTTGATGTCCTGTGTGTCAAGTTGCGGATGAACAGTTGGTTCATTCTTCACTATTTTTTATATCCAGTGTTGACCTAAGTGTTTTGAGGTCATGTATAGTTAAGTTATGTTAGGAGCAGATTCATGGGAATAATTATAAGTCATGCTAACCTATTTTGATGTGTTACACATTTTGGTTCCCTCTACAAAGCATGTATGTTGGATTTTTTAGCCGATAGGTTGTGGTGTTGCATGTTTCATCTAATTAGGTCGACCTAATTGATGTTGTAAGTGTTTGTGAATGTTGTGCATATATATATGTAAGATCATTTCAGCATTGGAGAGAGTAGAGTGTGTTAATATTGTAGACACATAAAAATGTCCTAAGCCTTCAAATGTCATTTTTCTTCATCCTCGTCCTTCAATAATAATTTTAGTTATTCAATTATCTTTGATTATATTCCTCTATTAATTAAATAATTTTTAATAATTATTTAATTAATTCACTTTCTAATATTTATTCTATCCTGACCGATTAAATAAACTAATTGTGTCACTAATTTCTTCCTCTTCTTCAATAGTTAAATAAATTATTATTTATTTAATTATTTTGTCATCTTTCATCTATAGTTAAATAATTACCATTAATTATTTATCTATTCATGGTCCTTTAATTCTTCCATAGTTAAATAATTATTAAAATCATTTAACTATCCCGCCTTCCTATTAAATAATTAATCTAAATTAATTATTTAAGGTCTAATTTCTATCTCTCCATTTAATTAAATAAATTTAATTAAATGCTCCTCTTTTCATTTATTCAAATAAATAATTTGAATAAATTATTTATTTTCCACTTGTCCATTTCCTCTATTTTCAAATAAATAATTTGAATAAATTATTTATTTTCCACTTATCCATTTCCTACATTTTCGAATAAATTATTTAAAATAAATTATTTATGCACCACTTGGTCAAAGATACCCTATCATAATCCCCTATCATAACATTCATTTCCTGTCATAGCTTGCATGTCCCTGCATGTCCTTGCATGTCTATCCTAGCCTGCATGTCTGTCATGGCCTGCATGTCTTTGCATGTCTTCCTATCATGATTCCTCCAAGAATAGCATATTCTTGGTGCATCAATTCTAGACCATTGATCTTGGCATCCTTTCTGAAACTTAATCTCAACCATCCATTTCGTAACATCCCTCTCATGCATTCCCATCCATTGATCTTGGAATCTTTCTAGAAGATTAATCTCAACCGTCCATTCAAATGGTTGTCTATAAAAGCAAGCTTCCTTCTCCATTTTCAGCTTAACAGTTATTCTTCTCCAACTTTCTACTTATCATTTGCAGGTATTTGCACAAGTTACACTACAAATCTGAGGGTATATTTGCAAAGGGAGAAATAGGAGAGCAAGAGAAGGAATCAACTACAATATGGGGAGTACTTTATTTTATTTGCTTTCATTTTGAAATCTCCATTTGTTTGTATTTTCTTGTTTGGATGAGGTTAATAGTTTAGAGGTGTTGGCTGTCACTTTATCTATTCTATTTGATTTTCTAACCCCATCTCACATTTGGTGAACCCGACGTGAATCTTATAATTTTGCAGAGAAATTGGTTTGTTTTCATTGTTTTGCAGATTACAGCCAAGAATGCATACGAAATCTCGTCATCTTCATTTGAGCACAAAATGATGGAAACATCAAATATTTTAAAACATTTTCTGGGTTTTGTAGACCTCATTTTCAGCTTTCTGAAACATTAAATGGTTTGAAATTTCATTAAGATTTGAGAAAGTTATGGTCATTTTATTGATCACAGCTTTTTAAGATTTAGTTATTAAAATCTGATTTTTTTTTTGTTTATAATACTTTTGTTGTGTAGAATTTTGCAAAATGTTTTTTGGGTTTTAAAGCTCCATGTCTTAGCTTTCCATAGATATCTACAATTTAAAGTTTTGTTTAGTTGTGAGAAAGTTATCACTATTTTTAGTTTGTTGTTTTCATTCAATTTTATTTTTTTGGTTTACTAATCTTTTGTTTGTAGCGTGTGGCTTTGGAATGGGGCTCCCAAAACTGCTTCTTTTGGAGCAACAAAAAAAATGAACTCTTAGTTTTTAGTTTTCTTTAATTCTTTTTTCTTAGTTTAGTTTTTTTATTTTCTAGTTTAATTATTTACTAACTTTTAGTTTGGTTTTTAATCTTTTGTTTTAACTTAGTTTTTTTTGCAGCTTTCTCGTTGGTCCAAGACATTTATGAAACTACTAATTTGTGGTTTTACAGCTCCGTTAGTCAAAGACTCATTTCTCAAACAAGGTGTTTGTGATTTCTAGTTTAGGAACACTTCCATTGGTGCATTAAAATGAACATGTGCTTGATTTTGTCTGACTGTGCTTGAAGGTGGTAGGTGATTATGCTCTCACCTTGTGAAAACTAGGTGATCAGAAAACCAGACCCACCTTATTTTTTGTCACCCTCACGACTTAATAATCGAAGTATCCTCTCCCCTTGCACTTTCGAGTGATCCTGGGTGTAAGAGAAACGATTATTATTTCTAGAAATGGGCATGCCTTAAGGGAAAAAGTACTCACTTTAAGGGACGGCCTGCATTCCCATCCATTGATCTTGGAATCTTTCTAGAAGATTAATCTCAACCGTCCATTCAAATGGTTGTCTATAAAAGCAAGCTTCCTTCTCCATTTTCAGCTTAACAACTATTCTTCTCCAACTTTCTACTTATCATTTGCAAGTATTTGCACAAGTTACACTACAAATCTGAGGGCATATTTGCAAAGGGAGAAATAAGAGAGCAAGAGAAGGAATCAACTACAACAAGGGCAATGACAACAATATTCCATGACATGCAGGGACATGCAATGAAAGGTGGTCTTTTCTTGTCAATGACTTTAAGGGACATGCAGGGATTGTCAGTTTAGAGTTGTTGAAATACTTGTGCAAGACCTGCAAATGGTAGCAAGAAAGTTGGAGAAGAATAGTTGTTAAGCTAAAAATGGAGAAGAAAGGTTGCTTTTATAGACAACCATTCAAATGGACGGTTGAGATTAATCTTCTAGAAAGATTCCAAGATCAATGGATGGGAATGCATGAGAGGGATGTTACGAAATGGATGGTTGAGATTAAGTCTCAGAAAAGATGCCAAGATCTATGGTCCAAAATTGATGCACCAAAAATATGCCATGCATGGAAAATCTATGACGCTAACGGCTATGACGCCTGACAGCTATGCAAGACATGCAGGCTAGGATAGGCATGCAAGGACATGCAGGGACATGCAAGCTATGACAGGAAATGAATGTTATGATAGGGTATCTTTGACCAAGTGGTGCATAAATAATTTATTTTAAATTATTTATTCAAAAATGTTGGAAATGGACAAGTGGAAAATAAATAATTTATTCAACAAGGGCAATGACAACAAATAATTTAAAATACAGACAATCAAGACTGCATGAGTTAGAAATGTTAGATGAACGCAGACACAATGCATTGAATCATTTGCAAGCATACCAAAATCGTTTGTGCAGAAGTTATAACAAAAGGGTGATGACTCGAAAGTTTGACATTGGTGACCTAGTTCTCATGCAAAATCCCAAGAATCAGTCAGATAGAGAAAAGCCAGGAAAATTTGAGCCCAATTGGTTGGGTCCTTACATCGTCATAGCATCATTTGGTTCAGGAGTATATTAGTTAACTACTCCTGAAGGTGAACAATTGACAGAGCCAATCAATAGTCTACATTTGCGCAAATTCTATGCATAGCATCGGAAAGCCTGGTAAAAATACAAAAAAATAATAATAAAATAAATTTAAAAAAAAAAATTGGAAAATCAAAAAAATCATCACCTTGATGAAAACCTGGCAAACAGGCATCCTGGTGACACCCAAAAAAAATAAAAAAGAGAATAAAATGACAAAAATAAAGAGAAATAATTCGTCCAATAGTGAAAACCTGGTAAACAGGTGCTTTAGATAAGTACCATGGTGAAAACCTGGCAAATAGGCGCCATGTGTAGTCAGTCATTGTTGTGCCATCTACTGTCACTCTATCTACCTTTGTCCCTAATGAACATACTCTTTTTCGACATTTGCCATAACACTTTGTCCTAATGTCATGATATTTCTATCCATGGCTGACAATAGTTGAAATCAAGTCTTGCATACTGTCCACTGTCCATGCTAGTCATGCCTTTTCTTTACATTTCATTTTTTTTTCCCTGGCTCATACTCAACTTGACTAGGGGCAAACTTTTATCATGAGACTGCAGTGGGTACCGCACGTGATCCTAAAAATTAGAAAATGTCCTAAAAAAGACCTAAAAATCAGAAAATGTCACGAAAAAGACCTAAAATTAGAAAATGTCACGAAAAAGACCTAAAAGAAAAAGACCTAAAAATTAGAAAATGTCCTAAAAAGACCTAAAAATAAAAATGTCCTAAAAACCTAAAAATTAGAAAATGTCTTGAAAAAGACCAAAAATCGAAAATGTCTAAAAAAATACCTAAAAAAAAAAAGACCTAAAAATTATAAAATGTCGAAAAAAGACCTAAAAATCAAAAAAAAAGTCCTAAAAATCAAGACTACAATTGCCAAGTGCCAATTATAAATCAAGACTATTACATTATTGTAGTCTGTATTTTTAAAGACTACAATTATAAATTGTCTGTACTTTATTTTATTTGCTTTCATTTTGAAATCTCCAATATTCCACGACATGTACAAGAAAAGACCTATTTAAAATAAATTATTTATGCTTTTATTCCACTACGTCAATTATTTATGCTTGATTGTCTGCATTCATCTAGCATTTCTAACTCATGCAGTCTTGATTGTCTGTATTCTTGGAAAATAAATTATTTATGCTTGATTATCTGTATTCTTCACCTATTGAAAATAATACTGAAAGGTGGTCTTTTCTTGTCAATGACTTTGCCAAAAGGTCATCTACATAGTCCTCCATTAATGTGTGTATCATGTCGTGGAATATTGTTGTCATTGCCCTTCGTGGAGAAGTATTGCATGTCCCTGCATGTCCTTGCATGCCTATCCTAGCCTGCATGTCTTGCATAGCTGTCAGGCGTCATAGCCGTCAGCGTCATAGATTTTCCATGCATGGCATATTTTTGGTACATCAATTTTGGACCATTGACCTTGGCATCTTTTCTGAGACTTAATCTCAACCATCCATTTCGTAACATCCCTCTCATGCATTCCCATCCATTGATCTTGGAATCTTTCTAGAAGATTAATCTCAACCATCCATTCAAATGGTTGTCTATAAAAGCAAGCTTCCTTCTCCATTTTCAGCTTAACAGCTGTTCTTCTCCAACTTTCTACTTATCATTTGCAGGTATGTGCACAAGTTACACTACAAATCTGAGGGCATATTTGCAAAGGGAAAAATAGGAGAGCAAGAGAAGGAATCAACTACAATATGGGGAGTACTTTATTTTATTTGCTTTCATTTTGAGATATCCATTTGTTTGTATTCTCTTGTTTGGATGAGCTTAATAGTTTAGAGGTGTTGGCTGTCACTTTATCTATTCTATTTGATTTTCTAACCCCATCTCACAAATATGAATGTGATAGAGCATATTACAAAGAGTGTGATAGTGGTGAAGTATAAAGTGTGTTAAGTCAATTTTTTGAGCCTAAATTAGAACTATCTTCAGCATGTTGCAGATGCATTGTAATTAGTTCAATCCTTGACAGTGAGCCATTCTCTTTTCTATCCTAGTAGTGAACGATTTCTTCTATTCTCTTGGACAGCGAGTCCTTTGGACAGTGTGTCCACCTGGCAGTGAGTCTTTCTGTAATATCTCGTAACTAATTATAATATATTGTGAGCTAATCCTCACCATGGTTTTTCCCTTTTTGGGGTTTCCACATAAATATGGTGTTCTTGTGTTGTGTGATGCATGCTTTTATTGTTAGTTTCCATTTCTAGAAATTGAATGAGATGTTTTGGATGAATGTTTAAGTTAATGAATTTCAGGGAATACTGATTCACCTCCCCTCTCAGTATTCAAGGTGTTCAACATATGTGTTTTAAATATTTTACAAAATTGTTTAATAAGGTTAAAGTTATAATATAATTTGATTATCTCCCTTTTTCTAAATTTGGGTTCATTTTTTTTCTTACTTTATTTTTAAATACATTTTTTTGATAGATTTTATCTTATCAATATGTGCACATATACTTACTTCCACATTCATTATGTCTAAATTTTCACCATATTTTACGTTCATTTTCTATGCAAATATTAGATCCTCAAAATATATAAAAATTGCCCACTTCAATTTATCATTTATGTTATTTGAGTTAAAAAAAATTAAATCATACTCCCTAATTTATTATTTAAAAATGATATATAAACTTTTATTAAATACATTTCAACTAATTTTTGTAAATATCATTTTTTAAAATTTTCATTATTTAATTAATTTTTCTACCTAATTTTAAAAAAAAATTATATTTCAAATTTTAAAAATAAATATATTCTATAAAATATTCACTTGACGCCTTAATTACATTAAATGACATACATCACTGAATCACTTATAAAATATCTTCTAAATAAATTATTAAACAACATATGAGAAAATTAAAATGCAACTTTCAATCTTCACGACTCTATGTTTACAAAAAATATTCAATTATCAACTTCCTCTAATTTTGAGTAGCTTAACCAGCAAAAATTTCATAAATTTTAAGAATTTAAGTTTTTAGATGCTACTCCTATTCTTCAAATTAAAGTAGTTTAATCCCTCAAACATAATGTATTATTTTAAATCCATAATGATAACTTAAAATGAATTCAACAAATGCCTATTTAAATAGATGAAAAATCACATTTGAAATTTTCTATAACAATTATTATTGTCATTTAGAAGTGCGCCCTTATTGAGTTGCAAAACTAAGCCTACTAGTGAAACATGGGATTTTTTCCAGGTTTATGGGTCGCCTAAAAATGGTAAAGAACCTCTAGAGAGGGTTGGTTCCTTTGGTACTCACCTATCTTACTTAGACTACTGCTACTATTGATTAAAAGGGTTAGAAATATAGCATGAACTGAATCTACTACAAGGGTGATGCACCAAAACATTTTGCTCAAACTTTGGACTATTTTTTTGACACACAACTAATCGATAACTTAGTTGTTTGTGCACAACATTAGTGTTTGACATATCTATGTGTCAGTAATTTATTGAAAGGTCTATGATTTTTGCAATTTTAGAAGGAAGAAATGTCTAGTGTGCTTCACAACTAACATATATATTTACAATGGCACAATAAATAACTTGCAAAAATACACATTTTTTTGTTTTGAAAATGATAGAAATAAGACATCCATTTGAGGATGTACATATGAAAATCACAAAAAATGACATCAATTACCTCACATACATAGCAAGAACAAAACTTTTGAAGGTCAAAATGCTCAATTTTATTGATAGAAAGTTTTTTTTACAAATAAAAGTCTAAAAATATGTATCTTTTCTTGAAAATGTGTTACAAAAGTGTTCTCAGTTGTTGTGACTAAGAAAATGTGATACTATTTTCTTCTTGTAGAGCTTAAAAAATGAGAAAGAACTAAGTGAAAATGAAAGCATATGGGTCCTATATCTCATCCCAAACATAGGAGAGCATATATGGACTAATTTTGACTAAGTTATCAAGCTAAAAAGTAGGCCAACCTCCTTTGCACACCCAAGAAGTTTCCTTGTTTGACTTGGTCTCTTCAAGCTCCTCAAAACATGCTCTAGCTATTTGTGAGGCTTCTAGATAATTGCAAGGTGTTTGAACTACCCCTAGATGCCCTCAAACTACCCTTGAAACACTCCACCTATTGTCCTTGTCATCCTCTTTGCCCTAACTACTCAATAACTCCCTCCTATATGCTTGTATGATGTCCTTGATTGCTCATAAAGGCCACCAAACTGTTTAACCTCTTTCATGAATACTTAAATTTCCCCTTGAAAAGCTCAACTTGTTGTCCTTGTCATCCTTTTATATGAGGTTCTAGAATTTCTAGTTGTGCAAGGCAAAAAATCCTTCATTTCAGGGCTCAAAACTACCCTTTGTTGCCTTCCTATACCTTCAAACTTCAACTAAATTCAACTATAACCATTTAGGCTCTTTAAATAGGCTTCAAACTAGTTATAAGAGCCTCATACAGATCACTTTTAGTCCTAATTTATGAATGCTCCTGTAGCATCATCTCCATGCATTATAATGTCAAGATTACTACCCTCTTCATCTGTGCATACCATTGTTCAAAATATGATCTCAAGTGATCTTCCTTTTGACACTTTATAATTGTTCCTTTTGGTGATTTTATTTTTTTTGCAATAATATTTGATATGCCTAGATAAAGCTATTTGAAACACCTTCATATCATTGAATATAGATTGACATTCCTTTTGTGGATCTTATAAGCTTCCTTTATTGTGCTTTCAAGTCACATTTTATGCCTTAATGTGATCACCATAACTCATTCTATATTGTCTTCATGTTTCATCACAACTCTAGAACTATCATCCTTTCTCAAAGGCCACCCTTCTTCATTACACAATGACTATCTAACTCCTCATTACACAAGATTGGCAATCAAGGAAATGAAAAGGGATTGTCATCATTGTATCTTCAATGGATGATGATTGTGCTTTAGGTATGCATAATCCTTTAGGTCATTGATGACAACCCTCTACATTGATTGACTGTCATTCACCTTTATGATAACTGTTTGCTCAAAATGACCTTTGAATCAAGATTGTAGTTAAAAGGACAAAAATTTCATGAAAGTTGTAAATCCTACTAGATCACCACCCCTAGGTATTGACCATCAGTAAAACCCTTGCTTATTGTTAAAGGCATTGACTCTTATAACTTGATAGTCATAGTCATTGACTTGTCATAGAGACAATGCACAACCCTAAGGCATTAACTATAGTGACACGGTGAATGCCTTTCTACTATGGTTGTGGTTATGTGTTGTCTTCTCAAACTTGTAGCTTCTTGAAATTCATCCAATCATTTTTCAACCTTCTTCCATGCACTTTCCATTTATTTCATAACAATAACTCATGACTGCCACTACTTAGCTCATTATCCTAGCATACTCTATCATATTTTCTCATAGTACTGCCCTTAACATGAGATTACTATCATACTTGTTCAAATGCTATCATGTCACTTTCCTTCATAGAACTATCTTGCATTGATACTATTAGAAATATATGCCTCAATCTCACAGGCTGAAACCTCTGAAAGGGAAAAGTCGGTGTGACATTCATTGTGTTTGGCCGACTAGCAGTTGAAACCTTGTTGAACAGTTCTGGTTGCTGTGACCTTGCTTCTATCTTACCGAATGATCCTATCATTGTGACTTGTTGTGTTCGGTATAACCTTCTACCGAGTGGAGATCTCTGGCTGTCAGGCCATTCTTATCGGATATCAGAGAGACTATGGGCGACAAGCGGTGTCAGGGAGACCCTTGGCCGAAAGGCTTGCTTCGGTATGAAGTCTCAGCGATAGCCAAAGTCTCGCCAACAGAGTGTTACACATGTGGTCATCGGAGTAACTTATATGCTTTGGTATGAAGTCTTGTCGATATGGAGGTGTCTCGCCAATAGGTATTCACTTGGAGGCATCGAGGTTACACTAAGGGTTTGATAAGAACTCTTAGCGATGTAGAGAAGTCTCGCCGACAGTGGAACATTGCGATGTGACTTGAAGGCTTTGGAGTAACGTCTCAGCAATAGTGGTATGTCTTGCCGACTGATGAACATTTTGATATAACACTAATGACTCGGTATGATCTCTCAACGAAGGACGATAGTCTTACTGATGGGAATACTCACGTCTATGTGACTTTGGAGCTTCGGTATGATGTTTCACCGATAGCGATAAGTCTTGGCAATAGCGATACAACTGATGATCATCAGTATGAGGTCTTGGTGACACGGCGAAGTCTGAGCGATAGTTTTCTGAACTCGATGTAACCTCTTGTCGATAGTCTGGACTCTTGGCAATATCGAATGCTGATCTTGTGGCATCGGGGAGACACGGTTAGTGTCTCACCGACTTGCCAACACAGGTTGAACACCTTTGACCGATTGGGAGACTATCCTACGTGACTTGTATTCGACCAATCAGAGAAGCCGAATGGGAACTGCTAGCAGTTGGACTGTTGCGACCGTTACTGCTTGAGGAAGTTTGACAGATGGATGCTTGATGAATTGTTCGATGTGTATCAGTGTGAATTCTATTCTGAGAAGACTGTAATGTGAATGTTTTGTACAAGGTTGGTCATTGTGAATACTACTGTAAACTAACATCAGAAAGATAAGTCTGATCTCTGTATGTAATCTTTATTACTGTAATACAAAGTGACTTCTCTTGGTGTGGTGGGTTTTTCTCCTGTAAGGGTTTTCCCACGTAGTTCATATGTGTTTGTCTAATTCTCTGTTTCTATTATTTCTTTCAAGTGCATCTTAATTGGACTGTAATTGTAAAATTTTAAAGTATTTATGCATTCTTCCCTGAGGTTTTGACGTTAGGAGAGTTACTTCCGCACCTTAGCTTTCCTTACAGATACGATAGATTGTCCTTGTGTAATTTTTATGGTGTATTCACTATCCTTATGTTTTTCATTGCTAAAGTAACCATCCTTACATGTTGGCATGACTGTCATTAAGTGTGAGAATGCATTCTTTATAATAGTAGACTGCCCTATAACATTTTAAAGGCTATTCTTCATGTGCTTTATGGTGGCTGTTTATTGTCCTAACATTTGTAATTCCTCATTTATTGTCTATAGGAAACTTTGCTATTGAGACTGCCATGATCCCAAAAGGACTGTCATCTATGTCTATCATGCATTCTTGACTTCCTTTTATATCTTGGATTGTACTATGTCATCAAACTCTACTATCTCATGTCTGTCAGGTTTATATCCTTCCTATTATTTGCCTCAATATGCATTCTTTTCTTGCAACTTCAAAACCTTGTGCATTAAACTCTAGGTTGCTTAGCAAGTATGACCTTTGTCTCTCCTTATTCATTGTCTTTTCCAATGAATGATGACTTCACATTAATTTGCATAGTCCCAAAATTTCATGAAAATCATAAATTTCCTTAGTCCAACATCCAAAACCATTGTCAATAATTATCTTAAGATTGATTCTCATGGATAAGATTGTCCTATGCAATTTGAAGTGACTCATTGTCTTATGGTAGTCCTACTATGCAACACACTATCACAGTGCCTAATGACTATCATCATAATCCCTTGCATGATTGTCCCCTTTAAATTATTGCCGCTGTGACTATAAAGGTTTATCATAAATGATTGTTATTGAGCATATAATCTATAAAGACTCACTGTCCATACACTCTTTATGCAAAATTTTCTTTGTCATACGGGTTTCAATACAGTCCTAAGGATTGTCATAAGGGTCATAGTACATTGTCCTTGTTGATTCATTTTGCACATTCTATCATTGTTGATATATCCTCTTCTATCTTCCTACCCATATACTATACTTCTTGTTGTAATGTCCCGATTTTACAACATCCTCTTTCAGTTGGGGGTTGATTTCAATACACTTACTATTTGTAGTAAGTGTTTTTTTCAATAGGGGGTCTAGTGCGGTGTTTCAGTCTTTGGAGAGCCATTTCGAGCACCTCAGTTTCTCTTCGGCTCAAGCTTTAGGGCACTATTTACTATTTTTAGGACTTTCTAAAAATAGTAAGTCAATTAGGGTTAGCCGCACTTGGTCAAGATGGTCTCAGCAACACATATTCAGTTGGTTAAAAGTTACTAAGGTCGAATCATTAAAATATTTGAATAATGTTTCGAAATATGAAACTTTAATAAAATAACTATATATTAATCTATTGAGGGTCATGAGGGGACCATTTTGTACCATGACGCCTAGTACAATGACTTTAAGTCATTTTAATGAGCTTCAAAACTAATTTATAAATGCACATTATTGAAAGATGTCAAAGGATAAAAAGAAATGGAGTTAAATTTATATTAAAAAATTAATGTTGAGGATGAATGAAAATAAAATAAAATAATTATATTTAAAAGTGAATCCAAATAAGCCTTGGAGTTTTGGAGAAGCTTTGATAAAATGACTTTAGAGGCTCATTTGTGATATGCTTGGATTATGAAACTTGGACGTATCTTTCTCTACAAGCTTGGCTTTGGAGGAAACAAGGTAAACCTCCTAATTTACACACTCCCCGTGCTTTAAACAACATCAGCAGGGTTTTTGAGGTCTCATTCGGGGCTTTATTTGTGCTTATGGATTTTGGTTGTGGTTGGAGCAAATAAGGAACATATTTTCTTGCAGAGTCAGAACAGCAGTGGACATACATTGTTGTGGTAAAAGAGTGACTGAACATTTATGATTCATCTTGTGGTTGTATATCCCACAAGTTCGCCGTACCAAAAACAGCTGCAGGCCGTACCTTATTATGAGAGTTGTTAGTGTTGGAAATGGACGCATAAATCCTCACACTTCTCTTCTAACAGCTAGCCGTTCAGTTTATATCAGTTATTGGGAGTGAACGATAGTTGCATGTGAGTTTTTCAGCATTTCTGGGCATTCTTTTAACAGGGGACTGAATCTGGTTTTGGTTCCTAACTACTTAATGACTGTACTTTCCTTCGAGGGTATTGGCTCATAAGAGAGCCCTCCTCAAGGCGCCTAAGAAGTCAGATTTCCAAATTTATTGGTTAACGCCTAATTTACTGGAGCAGATCGACTTCCTCATGCTAGCGCCCTTGTGGTAGTGACTTTCCAGAAAACTGAACAGTCAAGAAGTGGCCTTTCTACTCCATTGTGGTGAATTGGAATTGTAGAATAAAGAATGGAGATTCAAGGGGTTGCTGGCCGTACTCTTGGTGAAAGGCATGCGCAAGCTTGGGATCTCTAATTTGCTGTTCAGGGCTCCCGTTTCAGGTCTGATACATCCTTTTCTTGAGTCTGGTATGGTTTGTAATGAGAGGTCTGATTTTCCACATTACCCAGAAAATCCTGTTAATTAAATCTGAATATGGAAATCTGAAAGTTGGTCTTGCAAGTTCGTTTATCACTGTGTTTAATGCCCTTATGTTATTTATTCAATATCATGTTGGAATATTGATTGACATATTAAAAAAAATAAGCAAGCAAAAAGAAATCCAATAGCAAACAAACTCAGAAACACTTGAAAACAGCAGTTGGAGAACGCAAAAAAAAATTTACATTCGGGGATTGGCCGTTACACTTGTTCTTTTGCATCTGAAGCCTCCTGAAAAAATCGATACTTTGCTTCATCGTGACTACCTTTGATCAATCTTACCATGATTTTCTTTATTTGAGTGAATGATGATGGAGCTCTTTAAGTTTTGATGATATAGGACTGCTGACTCATTCTTGTGAAAGGAAACCCAATGGCCATGAAGACTGTTATACCCTTTCTTGCAGGTGACTGTCCTTTTATTCATTAGGACTGATATGCTCATGAGTCTTTCTCAACCTTCTTTGAAGTCTTTTAACTCAATGTTCCCTGTAGATGCATTCTTGCATGGACTACCCTGCCCCTGTAATAACCCCACTACTATTGACACTGCCTCGAGGAATAAAGCTCCCACTTGGAGGTAAAGAAGAATCCTATATACATTCATTCTCAGGTTCACATTTCAACTTGTTTTATTTATGTGCAGTTTCTAATGAGCTTGACAAACTGCATTATGAAAGCTGAGAAACTCCTTTAGCTAATTGTGTTGTTCCTGAAGTTGATGGTATGGAAGTTCCAAACAATGCACTCTCTTTCAATGAACATCCTTCAACATATTGGAACCACTAACTTCACGACTAAGACTTTCCAAAGCATCAGCTACACAAATTTTTGAGAAGTGCTTGCTCCATCTGACTATTGTTTACCAATAACTGCTCCTAAAGCTTGAGAAACAACATCATCACTTGATATTTGTTTTTTTGTTTAATGTCTGCTTCCTCCCATATAGTGTTAGTGTTGACTAGGGTTTAGACAAGAATATCTCAACATTGATAACCTTTTCCCTTTATATTTAGTTGTTTGAGAGTGCCCTTCTTCACTGTAACCTGTAAGATGTTTCCTTAGATTTCACCATGAAACCATGGTAACACAACTTGTATTCAGAATTGATGTAGATAGTGTAATAAGACACCCACAGAATGATGTATGACCACCCTAAAATGAACTTGTAGCATGGCTACAAATTTGCTAGCAGGTTATACATCAACTAGGGTTTTTTTTAATTTTATCTCAAGAATCTCAATGTTTACAATATCAAGATCTATTAACATGGTTTTCAATAGCCTTGACAAGGGTATTGACATCTAAAATGCATCTTCCTATCTCTGCCCACTATTCAAAACTCTTCCTCACATTTTCTACTAGGTTTACAAGGGCACAATACATTTTCTACTAGGTTTACAAGGGCACAATAATAGTCTTTTTCACATAGCTGTCTTGAAAGTTATTTCACTATCGTCCTTATCACTGTTATCTTTATTACTGTTCCTTTGCATCTCTCTTGAGCTAAATTGGAATATTAAACTAGTGTAGGTGACTATTCATTAAAACCTTGTCATGCCTCTTAGAAGACTGCCCTTCTTTACTCAAACCTTATAGACATTTCTCTTTCTCATTGAGTAAGGATAGGGTAGAGCTCGTGGGGATCCATGAAATGCTTTGGCTTAATAGATATCACCACAATATTTTTCCATAAAAATTCAAAAACAATCTCAAAATAATGAAAGGACTCAACATATGAATGATTGGAAAAAACTGGAAGAAGATGATAATCATTAACCAGACATGCTCTTAAATGCTCCTTTACCCATCATGCATGAGTTACCACATGCAAGGTATATCACAACTCTATCAATAAAAAAACTGAAAATAGACTAGGAACCACATTATATACCATGAAAATTAGAAACTAAGGGTGGGGTCCCATGGAGGGGGGCTTCCTAAAAAGTTTCAGTGGGTGCTGAGAATTTTTAGGAATTTTTTAAAGCTAGTGATCCCATGAATTTAGTAGCACAGTTAGTTTAAGCTTCAAATTTTAAGGAAGCAATAAGGACCATTCAACCAATATGATAGTTCCAACCACCAAGTGGTCATACTCTACCCTAGGTCCTTCAACATTAAGGTGCAAGCAACTAGAGTGATGAGAAGAGGTCAATCTATTTCATAGCATCTTGAAAACAATAGTAGAGTGAATTCTATTGGGCTTTTTGCCTGAAGTTGCAGGCATGAATAGGAAGGCACCATTGTGTGCCATGATTCTTAATAACCAAATTACTTCCAAATTCATTATTGCAATCAATTGCCTTTTGTTAGTATGTTATATGAAATATTTGTAATGATTGTTTTTGGCATGTTTTTCCAAAAAAAAAGTTCTTAGTAGTTGTCTCTTGTGTACATATATGTCTATCAACACAATCCTTTCATTACATATTATAACTTTTGAATGTATATTTTACTATGTGTATCAACACAATCCTTTCTTAACATAAAAGAGGGGTAAAAATTTATTAAAACAAGAAAAGATTACAAAGCAAGGCCATTAAATAGCCTTATCAAGCGCCACCAAATGGTCCAACTGTTGAGACAAGTCTGGGGGTAATTGACCCTGATCCACCAAGTTCCAATTCTGAATATGATCAGAAGCCCATTTAGCCAAACAATCAGCAACACCATTCCACTCTCTAGGAATATGAGTGACAGTAACAGACTCCAGAGAAGCGCAAAGGTTGAGAATCTGTTCAACAACCAAAGCCAGGTGCCAACTAACATCATCTAATTGCCGCCTATTCAATAAGTTCACCACAACCTGGGAATCAAATTCACATATGATCCTGCGCCAGCCCAATTGACTTCCACGCTCCACAGCCAATAAAATTGCCTGAGCCTCCATAAGATTATTAGTATGAAGACCCTTATAAACAGAGAAGATACACTGCACATCCCCAGAACTATCTCGACCAACTCCACCAATGCCAGCATGACTAGGGTTTCCACTAGAGGAGCCATCTGTGTTAATTTTAAGAATTCCCTAAGGAGGAGGGGACCATCTTCCCTCTCTATTCACCTTCGGGGTAGGATGTCTACATCTGTTGCGCATGAGCTGTCGTTGTGAAGGAGGGAGATGAAGACGATTAAAACAGCTAGCATCAGAAAGAGCCACCAAACCTGCTAGCTCACACTTAGTTGCAACCGTTTCGCCCAAAGAATGCAAAATCTTCCACCACACATGAGGGGCCACCAGCATTACATCCTAAAAAATCCGACTATTCCTCTCCAACCAAATATTCCAAATAATAAAGGATGGGCCAATAGCCCAAGCAACTTGGAGAAAGGAGGTAGAAATAGGGACCCTGCCCCATCGATCCACAAACTCAGCCAACGAGGAAACATGCCTACAGGGCATATTCCACACCCTCCACCAACAATGCCAAATCTCCCGAGCATAAGAACATTGGAAGAAGAGATGAGAGACACTCTCCTCCGCAGCTTGGCACAACACACAAATTGAGGGGCCTTGGAAACCATTACATAAATTGTCCCAAGTAAGACACCGATTTTGAGCCACTAACCACATGAAGAAATTGCACTTGGGCCATGACAACTTGTGCCAAACTTGCTGCCACCAAGGGACCTCAATATCCCCAAACAATTGCCTACTCAACTGCTTATAACCAGCAGACACAGAGTACTTCCCAGACCTATTAGAACCATCCCAAGCCAAAATATCCGGACCCCTCAGTGAATTACAAGCGCGGGAAGCCAAAAGCTAAACAAGCTCACACCTATCCCCCACAGACCCCCCAGGTGGCCACTCAGAAGGGTGTTTCCAACGAAAGGTAACAACAGAGCCACAATGCTCAGCAATCTTGTAGTGCTCCACAGTATCCCAGCCAGCAGCAGTAAAAACATCACAAAGGGGTTGAAGATGAGGAAAACCAGAAAGAATAGGTGGGTGACCATCCCAAGAATCCAACCAAAAGAGAGCCTGTGACCTCGAGTGGCAGATCCAGAAAAGCGCATGCTTAAGCAACTGAGCCCCCACTTTCAAAGTATGCCAAATCATAGAACCACTCCCCTCTAGAGGGTAGCGAGGAACCTCAAAAGAAGCAACACCTCTAAGATACTTATAGTTAAGAATACGGGTCCATAACTAATCTTGATTGGTACACCAACACCAGTACAGCTTAGCAGCAAGAACTTTCCCATTCAAAATAGTAGAGCGTAGACCAAGACCACCCTCTTGCTTCGGTCTACACACAGATTCCCATTTAACAAGGCACCACTTAGAAGAAATCAAGTTGCCGCTCCAAAGGAATTGACGAGAGAGGGCATCAAATTCCTTAAGGAAATACATAGGGGCCGATTGAACAAAGCACCTATAGATGGGAAGGGCTTGGATAACAGACTTAAGGAGAGTAACTCTAGCAGCTGTAGACAACCATCGATGAGTCCAATGAGTTACCTTCTTCCTTAACTTATCAAGCAACATCTGCTAGGAGGACCTAGGCTGACGACCAACAACAAGAGGGATCCCCAAATAGACAAAGGGTAGGGACCCAATTTGAAACCGCAAAATAGTTGCAATCCTTCGCTGGATAGCCTGAGGAGTATTAAAATAGAAAATCGAAGACTTCTGCTCATTGACTTTCTGGCCTGAAGCAGCAAGGTAGATATCCAAAGCTTGCCTAAAGGATTCAACTTCACGAATATGAGCCAACCCCATAAAAGAGGTGTCATCCACAAACTGGAGATGAGAAAGAGTTGGCAAACTCAACCCTCACTACCAACCATGAATCAATCCTTGAGAGACCTGGAATTTAAGAAAGCAGCCAAGCCCCTCCGCCATAATAATAAACAGATAGGGAGAGAGCGGATCCCGCTGACGAAGGCCCTTGGTTGCCCCAAACAGCTCTGAAGGTTCCCCATTCACAATAACCGAGAATGAGGAAGACGTCACACAACTCATAGCCAACTCACCCACTCAGAAGAAAACCCAAAGGCCAACAAAATCTTCTAAAGAAAACTCCATTTAACTATGTCATATGCTTTAGCCATATCCAGCTTGATGAACATAGACCTATCCTTAGAGGTCGCCATGGAATGAATGACCTCATAGGCAACCACCACCCCATCCAAAATTTGATGACCTGCCACAAAGCCTCCTTGCTCCTTTGAAATGACAACAGGCAAACAAGATTTAAGCCACTCTGCAATCAGCTTCGTAATAATCTTATACACCACATTACAGAGTGCAATAGGTCTAAAGAATTCAAGCCTATCAGCACCCTCCTTCTTAGGAATGAGAACCAGAAAGGTAGCATTTAGGGCACGAAGCATCTGCTTATTATGAAGAGACTCACGAACTACCTCCAACACATCCAGCTTCACAACGTCTCAAAACTCCTGGAAAAATTCAATTGGGAACCCTTCAGGACCAGGAGCCTTCCCCTTATTCATCCCAAACACAACCTCCTCCATTTCAGACAAAGTAATCGGACGAATAAGAGAAGCATTCATCACATTAGAGATCAAAGAAGGAATAGAAGCAAGAACCATATTCTCCTCAGCATCAGCAAGAAGTGAATCCTCAGTAAACAAAGCATAGAAGAAATGGCGAGCCTCTCTGGATAAAGCCTGTTGCGAAGATATAGCTAATCCTTCAGAATTAACAAGAGAAGAGATATAACCCTTATTCCGACGAGCCTGCACAGAATGATGAAAGAAAGCAGTATTCCTGTCCCCCTCTCGAAGCCAATCAATTCTAGCCTTTTGTTTCCAGAAAATCTCTTCACGAAGCTCCCACTCCTTCACCAATTTTAGGGCCTGGGACTCAGCATGCCCAAGAGCATCTGAAAATCCCAAATCCCTAATCTGGCGAGTACTAACAGCAAGACACTCCTGGCTTCCCTTTTCTTGGCCCAAAAATTGCCAAAACACCACCTATTCCATCGCTTAAGATGATACTTAACACATTGCAACTTCTTAACAAAAGAATACATAGCAGTACCATACGCAGGGGCTCCATCCCGCCACCACTGAGCAACAAGATTATACAAGGAAGAATCATGAAGCCACATAAGTTGAAATTTGAAAGGAGGATTCTTTGGAGTAGGAAAAGAAGAAGCTGAAAACTTAATTGGCCAATGATCAAAACCGCACCAATCTAGAATCTCAGAGCAGGTGACCAAACTACCCCCAACCCAAAAACTAGAAACAAAAAACCTATCCAGCCGCTCAAAAATCACTTCAGGCCCATTTCGCTGATTATTCCAAGTAAAAATGCCATTAAAGGGTTTAACATCAACAAGAGCAAGAGAGTCCACATTAGCTTGAAACAAATCTGAAGCAGGGCCAAGTCTCGACAACTCCCCTCTTTTCTCCTCAAGACACGAGACAAAATTGAAATCACCAGCTAAGATCCAAGGCAGATAGGGTGCACAGGATCTAACATATCTAATATGGGCCCAAAGCTGACTTTTACCACGGATGTCAATTGGAGCATAAACATTACTGACCAAAATAGTCTCACTAGAGTCCAAAAGCGAAGCCACCACAGAAATAGAGGAATGGCTAGAAATCCACCAGCGCGAAACAACCTTACGAGGATCCCAAAAAAGTGTCAAGCCTCCAGAACTTCCCCTAGAACCAATACATTGACACTGACCAGAAAACCAAATACGAGGAGCATATTGAAGCATAAAGTCCACCTGAAGCTTAGTCTCCTGAACACAAAAGATATCTAGAGAATGAACCCCAATCAAATCCTGAATAGCTTTTTGACGGGAGGCGCTATTCAACCCCCTTGCATTCCATTAAAGAATAATCATGAGGAAGGTTGAGCGAAGTGGGCATCAATGGTCTTAACAGACCCGGATTCCACCATCAAATCCCCAGTAGTTTTAATCTTGTCCACATCCTTTTTGTGACCAGCTTTAGAGGAGTGCTCAAAATGCCCCTTTTTAAGAGGGCGCTGCAACACCCCCAGATAAGAGGCCGACCCTCGACCTTTACTTGAAGACAAAGCCTCCTTAGCTAAATCCGCTAAAATAATATCATCCTGTAAGCCAGCAGAAGCATCCAAAGGCCCAGAACTCCCCTGCTCTATAGGCGAAGAAGTGTCCTTAACAACAATTGCCTTTTCCAGCCCTGGATCCATACTAGTAGCCCCAGATGAAATCTCAACATGAATCCCCTCCTCCAAGGCCTGATTATCCAAGACCTCAAAACGATTGAACCCCTGATCACTCTACCTGTCCTTAAAGGCCCGCTTTTGACCCCCCCCCCTAGCTTTCGGCTTAACAGGAGTGAAGCCATCCTTATCAAGCCCCCCCTCAGCCATAAACACCTTGCTTTTATTTCCCTTCTCCACCGAAGGCCCCGATGAAGGAGGAGAAGAAGCCCTGGCCGATCTAGATGCCCGAGGACATTGGTGCTGAAGGTGTCCATACTCATGACAAAAACGACATCGAAAAGGGAGGGACTCATAATCTATCTGCTGAATCCATGAGGCAGAGCCAATACAAATTTCCAAAGAATCTAGCAACGAATTATTTAGGTCAATTTCAACACAAATGGGAGCAAAAGAATACCTTTTTAACCAAAGTAGTCTGAGCAATGGCAACCGGCTTCCCCAACAATGCAGCAATCCATTGCAAAATATCTTCTCTCCAAAATTCCAAAGGGCAGCCATGGCAGGCAAACCCACACAGGAACCCGAGAAGGCAGATCCTCTGTAGCATTGAATACCCCATGCCAGGGTTTAATGAACAAGCCCACGTGATTGTAAAAATACGGGCCTCCCTCAAAAACACAATTACGATCCGAAATGCAAGAGAAATCAACCAAGAAATAGCCATTCCCGGCCACCAAAATATCAAAATCACCCTCATCCTGCCAGGTACAACGCATCCAGGACTCCAAAGCTGAGAGGGGAACACGAATACCTAAGAACTTACAAATCAGAACATTTTTTGTTGCCATTATCATGGATAAACCCATTTCCAAATTTCCATTTCTTATGGCATATATATATGCATTTCCATTTTTTCTCTATATGGAATATGGATACCATACCTCTTGGAGGGTATTTTATAAATGACATAATAATATATCTGCTTTCTGTTCTTTGGAATTGTATCTGGTTTCAACTTGTCCATCCATTGACAAATTCTTTTGTCCAAATCATTAATTAGCTCATGATCTACCTCAATCGTTCAATTTATCCAACAATATTTATTAAACCTCAAGAAAAAATACCTTTGTGATGCAATCCTTTGTCAATTAAATATGCATATGGAATAAGTTGTGAGTACTTTATACATCTAATTTAACTATTTTAGATCTTTTTATTTGACGAAAACTAATAGCTGAAAGTCAATGCAGTAGACATGCTTAAATATAATCAAATGTGAACAAATACCTTCATATAGATTTCAATTGATGTAAATATATTTCATTTTTTTATTGTGAAATTAATTATATTTAAAGGTATTAAAAGTAAATTCATGAGACCACCAGCTTCCTTAAATTCTGGAGTGTAACTTTTAAGCTGAATTGCACTACTAATAAGTTCATGAGACCACCAGCTTCCTTAAAATTTGGAGCTTAACATTTTAAGCTAGCTGCGTTACTAAGTTCATGGGACTGCCAGCTTTAAAAAATTCGTAAAAATTCTCAGTAGCACCGCTGAAACTTTTCAGGAAGGCCCCCTCCATGGGAACCTACCCTTAGGCACCATCCTCACCCAAGTCAACAAAGCTCATGTGGACAAGTAGGAATGCCAGCGCTGAAAAAGATACTTAGTGCAACCCTTAAAATTGTGAACTCCTATCAACTTGCATTCTTAAAATTTGACATTTTATTTTTAAAAAAAAAAACTTTATTAAATTTGCAATGAAAATGCCATCTCAAGTATTTGTTGTTATGAGGGGAATATTTAATTTTTGAAACCATTATTTTTGCCCTCAACCAAAGAAAACATTTAAAAATATTTTAAATAGTCTCAATATTTGAAAACTGAAATTTTCCATTTAAATGTTCTGCAACTTAAACAACGAAATAGATGCCACAGGCACACATGAAATATGGAGGCCACAAAAACTTGTGAGGGACATTTATTTTTATGTTCATATTCATTCCATTGTCATAATTTGAATAAGACACCAAAATTTAGGGGCTCATTTGTAACTAGGGCCAGATCTGATAGGTCACTTAATTTTTTCTTTTGACACAAAAACTCATTCGACGATCATGAAATCATGATTGGAGATTCATGATGGCATACAAACATACACACCATCACTAGAATGGATAAATTTAAACATTTTTTTAGGCTCCGTAGATCTTCGAAACACCAGAACATTAAAATTGGCCTCTAAACTTGTTTAACAACCACAAAATTCGGTTTGCAAGATCCTTGTGACTATCAAATGAAATTTGAAGATGAGCTACAAATATTGAGACTGTAATGCTAGTAGTCCTAGGTTAGCCTGCCACTTCAGGGCCTAAAAATTAGGTTTCACCGTCAAACTGAAGGTTGTCCTGCATTGGAATTGAGACAAAAAAAAAAGTGCCAATAGTGGCTCTTGTTCAAGGATGTATTCCCATTGTGGGCATAGTGATATTCTAGATGATCTCCAGGGTGTAGATCAACTGCCTTCAATTTGAATGTCTGTAAGTGCTCAACTGCAATGCTCTGATTTCACACCTTTCAAACATCATTCGGTGGTCTTGGGCCCACAAAAAAGTAAAACAAACTTTTTCCTTTGTCAAATGCCTTTTTCTTTGATGATTGCTCTAAGATTAACTTGGAAACACTACCATCACTTAACTACTTACCAACATTGCCATGGACGTTTTTCACAACACCACTAAACTTGTCACTATCAAAATTTCCCTTATTTATCTAGACTTTGAAATTAGATACCCACTAAAATACCTCATGGTGCATAATATATACATCACATTTATCAAATATATCACACCCACAATCATTGTGATACTCCACATCAACAAAATCACTACCATACACCATCAAATGTTTACCAAGTTGAACTGCAAAGTGAAAAAGTTCATATTCTATTTAATATGAGACATTATGAACATTAAAACTTCAGTCTTAATTTGCACATTAATATTGAAACATTCATAAGAACTATGCTCATAGTATTAAGTGATTATATATAGCAACAATAAGATTTCAAATTATAAGGCTATATACTCATTTTAGTGGTTATAAGATGCAAATATCATAGAACACAACACATCTTTTAATATTTCACATTATGCAACCAACAAGAAATTGAACACAACAACAATATAGATGCAAAGTCTTTAAACTCAAATAACAATCTTCACAATTTAGTAATGGATGATACTCAAAGAGCTGAAACAATATTTCACTATGATTTGCTAGAACAATTACAATTGACCATCCAATAATGATACTCACTACTATTGAAATAATGATATAATAGCTTTTAAAAACACAATGACAATCTAATCCAACCGCTTGATAAAATCAAAGAAGTTTATCAACCAATATTTTTGTAGACATACACATTACTTATGTCATAATGCGTATATCCAAATGTACCTCTAAAGCCAATTTAGTCATGAAATGCAAGGTGTGTTATGCAGTTATATTCTTGAATGTTCTAAATGAAAGCATAAAAGAGCTCAATAGCAAAAAGCCTAATTGAATTAATGGCTCAAAGCAATTTGTTTCTAATTTAAGATTCTCTTGTTTTTCTTTCTTTCGTACTTTTCTAATCCAGGTCCAGAAAAGATCTCACTACAACACTGAAATTCCTTTCAATTACAAGAATCACAAAGCCAGAGCTCCAATGGTAGTGATTGCGTCTGGGAGCTCTTACAGACAAAGAACTGATGAGAGTCCACTTGTCTTCTTTTCCTGCTTCTCCACCCTCATAAAAGAGCTCAATAAGCAAAATCTTATAGACCAAAAGCCTCATTGAATTAATGGCTACAAGCAATTTGTTTCTAATTTAAGATTCTCTTGTTTTTCTTTCTTTCATACTTATCTAATTCAGGTCCAGAAAAGATCTCACTACAACACTGAAATTCCTTTCAATTACAAGAATCACAAAGCCAGAGCTGCAATGGTAGTGATTGCGTCTGGGAGCTTTGCTACAGACAAAGAACTGATGAGAGTCCACTTGTCTTCTTTTCCTGCTTCTCCACCCTCAAACACATAAAAGACCTTCGCATATTCCACATCAATTCCAGCAATTAATATTTGTTGACGCCACATTGCGGCACCTATAAATATGCGGAGTTCAGGAGGTGCACGAAATTGGTTTCCCAGATAATCCCTTTCCATAATTTTTCCAAAGAAATCGTAATATATTCGGCCAAATGCAACTAAGGCAGGCTGAATACAGCCATCATAGGAACTGCTTATGGCGCTCCATTGTCGTGTTTTGGGATGATACGCCTGTATATGCGCCTCCACATGGCTCATCACATATAACTTGCCATCAATAAACACACTGCGACACTTATATGCGCTCCAAACCATGGGAGGAAGATACTCCCATTGCTCTTCCTCTACATCATAAACCGCACTTGTACGCAATGCCGTCTTATCACTGTAACATCCTCCAGCAATGTAAATCAATCCTTTAGTTGAGTCCACCGAACAGCAGAAATCATATCTGCAGTCGGGAAGGTCGGGGCCTCGCTTCCATCCCCCTAAAACAAAGAAACAGGGGAAATACCAAAAGTAAATATTATATGCTTATTGTATGAGAAAAACAAGAAGCAGGGGAACACCAAGAGAAAAGAAACAGGAGAATACCAGAAGAAAAATCGTAAATGACAAGTGCTTTATGAACCGTGAAGTCAGTAACAAGGCCCATGGCAAACAATTTGTGGTTAAGGGAACACAGTAAGAGCATTGTAAAAATATGGAAATTGAGGGGGAAATGTTGGCAGGGTTTCACATGAGTTTTGGAGAGGGTCGTAAAGCTTTATTCTGCATCTCCTGAGACAATAGCAAGGTAGTATGATCAACTCCTGAGACATGCCAAGCCTCTTTCTGTTTTGATAGACGAGCTGGCTGCATACAATGTTTTTCCATGCTTTGCAAGCAAAAGTAAGCTTGTACTGTGAAGTGCATAGCAACCTCAGCAAACTCTTTCTGCCAATGTCATTTGAAAGACCCGGAATAATCTCCATTGTCTTTTCTCTCTCTGCAATTCTCTACAATCCTCTTAATTTTAAATGAGCTAGCTGCATACAATGTTTTGCAAACAAAAGCAAGCTTGTAGTGTGAAGTGCATGGCAACTTCAGGAAACACAATTTGGAAGACCTGGAATAATCTCCATTGTCTTTTCCCTCTCTGCAATTCTCTACAATCCTCTTAATTTTAAATGAGCTGGCTGCATACAATGCTTTTCCATGTTTTCCAAACAAAAGCAAGCTTGTAATGTGAAGTGCATGGCAACCTCAGCAAACACTTTCTACTAATGTTATTTGGAAGACATGGAATAATCTCCATTGCTTTTCCCCTCTCTGCAATTCTCTACAATCCTCATTATTTAAAATGGGCACGTGTTTGCTTTTAATAAGTCGTTGAATTTACTTTATTATTATTATTAATTTTCTTAATTTAATTTAATTTTCTGTTTTTAACTAGTAATTGTATTTACACTCTTTTATTGTTATTATTTGGATTTTATTATTAATTTTCTTAATTTAAATTTTTATTAATTAGATTTTATTATTAGTTTTATTTTGTACTTTTAATAAACAGTTGGATTTACATGCTTTTGTCTTTTTATTAATTTTTTAAAATTTATTTAGATAAATATGAATTTTTTTCAAACTTTATTTTTGTTCAATACTTACTAGCAATTTTTAATCAATAATTTTTATAACTAATCTATATATATAAGACATAATTATATTTTTATTAATAATATTAATATTATTTTTCTTAATATGTTATTATATTCTTATTTTATATTATTATTATTGTGTCAATATATTATTCTATTTTTATTATAATATTATTATTTATTTTATTTTTACTTTTTGATTTTGTTTTTAATATTTTGTTATTATTATATTATTATTATCTTATCTTATATATCCTCACCTTTTTATTTTATGTACATAAACTTTCAGATTCTTACCATTGATAAATGTCTTTCTTCATAACAATTTTAAAATATTCTCCTCTTTTATAATATGTATAATTTAAAAATATGACTAAAATTCTATTATATTAATTAAATTTGATTATTATTATTTTTTAAATTTATTTTAAAAACATTTTTTTTACCTAATTTTATATTTTTTTATTATATATAGAGTATTTTTCATATAAAAGTACTAGCACTTGTATAGAAGGGGTGCAATGGTGGCCATAAAAATATATTTACAAGTTATTATGTTAGAAATTATAATTCAAATTGTGGATAAAAGATATATTATTTTCTATTTTCTATTTTTTGTATATAAAGATATTTAGAAGGATGCATTAGATTGTTATATTTGTGTATACAATATTATTTCGGGAATTTGTGGGAATTGGACAAAGAGATAGGTTTAGATGAAAAGTAAAAATTGGTTGTCTGAAAGACATAACCCATGTAAAGTCGTCCCTACTATTGCAAGAGGATTTGAGATCCAACTCCATGCTTCTCAATGCAAAATCATGTTTGATGAAGGATAATTAATGAATTCGAGGATGAAAGCACCTCGGTGATGGAAGGCCTCCATCCAACTTGAGGGTGAGTATACTGCAACACCAGTAACAACATCCTCTTCATACTCTTCTTGCAACCAGAATATTGAATCCTCTCATTTATTATTTTGGTAGAGTGTGCATTGTGACTCATGTCCACTATCCAATTAGATACAAGGATATGCTCAAGGCGATTAGTGTGAGTCAAAATCGCGATAGCTAGTCCAGAGCTTGAGCACTATGATGCCAAAGTTAAAGACACCACTCTTGTCATTGAGGTGGTCGTAGAGCACATACTCAGGAGCCACATAGCCCAATGTGCCCATGATGCATGTGGTGTAGTGCATGTTGTCCTTAACTTGAACTTGGCCATCCCAAATTGGCCACGAATAGGATCAAGTCCTTGTCCAACATGTTTTTCACCTTCAGGTCCTTGTGAATGATGGTTGTGTTCACATATTCTTGCAGGAACACCAACCCTATCACTATTCCCAACATGATCTTGAAATGTTGCAACCACAACAAACACGAGTAGATGGAGTTGAAAAAATAATCTCTTAGGCTTCCATTCTCCATCAAGTCATGCACTAGAACCAAAACACTTGACCGATGACCCCCATATTGTAGCCTTTTAGAGGCAACAAGTTGTGATGCTTGGTGCTACTGATCACCTACACCTCATGATTGAACTCACCACCCACTCTCTACTAGAAGTCCTTAAATCTCTTTATTGCTATTCAACTTCCATTTGCTAGAGTACCTCTCTATATCATGTTGAGGCTCCCCTCCCCAATAAGGTTCAACTCTAAGAAATCCTATGTTGATATTCATGTATACTCTTCAAAAGGAAAAGTTAGAAACAAATAATCTTGAAATTCTAAAATAGAGTATATTCAATGTATTTACCATATGCAAATGGGATCAAAATAATATGACAGAAAGTTGCAAATAAATCAAGGATGAGGAAGTAGGCATCTTCAAGTTTACTCAGCTTTGAAATGTCCTGTGATAGACATTTTTTGTGGGTGGACATAGTTCAAATCATTTGACGATCATGAAATCATAATTGGAGACTCATGATGGCATACAAACGTACACACCATCACTAGAATGTATAAATTTAAACATTTATTTTTAGGCTCTATAGATCTTCTTGGAAACACCAAAATATTAAAATTGGCCTCTAAACTTGTTTAACAACCACAAAATTGGGTTTGCAAGATCCTTGTGAATTATCTAACCTTTCTACCAAATGAAATTTGAAGATGAGCTACAAATATTGAGATAGTAATGCTAGTATTCCTAGGTTAGCTTGCCACTCCAGGGCCTAAAAATTAGGTTTCACCACCAAATTGAAGGTTGTCCCACATTGGAATTGAGACAAAAAATAAATGCCAATAGTGGCTCTTGTTCAAGGATGTATTTCCATTATGGGCATAGTGATATTCTAGAAGATCTCTAGGGTGTAGATCAAGTTCCTTCAATTTGAATTCCCATAACTTCTCAATTGCAATGCTCTAATTTCACACCTTTCAAACATCATTTGATGGCCCTAAGCCCACAAAAAAGTAAAACAAACTTTTTCCTTTGTCAAATACCTTTTTCTTTGATGACTGCTCTAATATTTACATGGAAAAACTACCATCACTTAACAACTTACTAACATTTCCATTGACATTTTTGACAACACCACTAAATTTGTCACTATCAAATTTTCCCTTATTTATTTAGACTTTGAAATTAGGTACCCACTAAAATACCTCATGGTGCATAATATATACATCACATTTATCAAATATATCACACCCACAATCATTGTGATACTCCACATCAACAAAATCACTACCATACACCATCAAATGTTTACCAAGTTGAACTGGAAAGTGAAAATGTTCATATTCTATTTAATATGAGACATCATGAACATTAAAACTTCAACCTTAATTTGCACATTAATATTTAAACATTCATAAGAACAAGTCTCATGGAATGCCTCACTATGCATTTGCGTTGATTTGATGAAGTAATAGTTTAGCTCCAGAGAAATTAGACTGACAAAAAATAAAAGATTAGGAAATGTCAACTAACTCATTATTTTAATTGTACCTTACATATAACAAATAATCCTTTTATGTAATAAAAAAATGTTCATGTACACAAGTACCTCCAACTAAGTTGCAACATACTTGTACTCACCATCATCTAAGCATTGCAATTCAATCACATTGCTATGTGCTTGAGTAGTTTCCAAACAAGATTTATTTGCATCAACAATACCCTTGTCAACAACTAAATCATGATTTTCATAAAAATCATTACTTCTATCAACATTCCAAATATTGACAAAGTTTTATAGTTTAGGCTCAATAACAAGATTTTACTTATCTTTTGAATCATCATACAATTCAGTATGGAATTTCTCAAGATACAGATAAAATAATTCAAAATGTTTATTTGCATCACATACTTCATAGTGATTTTTCACAACATGGTCACTATTGCAATGGATATCATGATCAACATTGCCTTCCAATTTGTCAACATGAATCTTAGAATCCCATTCAACATCAACATTTTAGATTCAACATGGCCAATCAAACATCTTAAAAATAAAATTTCAAGTTCATTTGTGTCATCAACAAATAAAAATGGTAACCCATACTCTAGAGAATCATCATAACATAAAACTTGTTCACTTTTAAGTGAACATATGTACTCATTATCATTCACATCAATGAATTTTCATCTAAAGATAATCTATATAATTCATCTTTATGAAAGCAATCATAATCAACAAATAAATAATCAGTTTCACTATCATGATAAGCAACACAACAAGGAAACTCATCATGTGTAAAGTTGTGCTTAAGTTCCACAGATTGAATGCATGGAATTTTGTCTTCAAGAGTATCATCATTGAGCTACAATTTTATGTCCACGACATTCTCAATATCAACATAATCACTAACCTCACGAATTGTTCCACTATTTGGAATACCTAAGAACATTTCAATTTCTTTACTAATCAAGCTATGAAAAAAATAAAATTCATATATCTCTTTTACTTCATCATAACGTTTACTTAGATTATGATGTAGGAGCATCCGGGGTGAAGAGAAATCCTGCACAACCAAAAAATCAGTTTGGTGCTTTTTCATTTTTTTTCAATTTTGTTTTGTTGTTGGTTTTGTAGGCATGTGATATTCTTCCTTTATCTCTTCTTCATATATTTAATTGGGACCCCTTTGAAAAATTATTGTATGGCATGATTTTCAAATGCAATGTAAATGCCATTGTTGTAAATTCAAAATTATATTTGGGAGTCAAAGTCCCACACCTAGGATAGGGGAATAATTTTTTAATTGTTTTGTAACTTCTAGGATGAAATAAAAGAAAATGAATAAATGTTTTCCAGGTAGTGCTTGGAGCCTGAGTGTGGAGGTGCAGGGAAGAAGCTAGTGTTGAACACCCAAAATACTGAGAGGGGGGAGGGTGAATCGGTATTCTCTGAAACCACTTAAAAATTTAAGCATTCATTCCACATAGCATATTTAATTTGCAATAAGAAAGGAAAGCATGAAATCAACCATCAAAATTACATAACACATGAAAATCAATTTTTTTCCATGGAAAAATCATGGTGAGGATTAGCTCACAATATATTATAACTGGTTATAAAATATTACAAAAATGCTCACTACAAATGGACTCACTATCCTAGTGGACTCACTGTCCTAGAGGACTCAATACCCATAAAATGAAGAAAAGATAGAAGAGAGTGGTGACACATAACCAAAGTAAATTTTTACAATTGCATCTATAATATGCATGATTACAGTTCCATTGAAGCTCAATATATATACTTTATACACTTCATACTGCTTTGTATTAACACTCTACTTTGCTCTACACTCGCATAATATTTGCACAATTCACAAATCAACAATACTTGTATATTTTCTATTCACATCACCCAACATTGAAATGATCTTATACTTATATCCATTTTATCCCAACATCAATTAGGTTGGCCTAATTAGATGTATCATGCAAAATATAACTTGTTAACTCAACATACAAACCCCGTGCCTTAATTCAAACTTGTAACACATAAGATAGGTTAGGGTGGACCTATAATAGCACCCTTGTAATGGATCAACACTTACTTAAAACTTTGCAATACCCCAAAGATACTAAGTCGACACCAGTGAAGACCTAACATCAAAAATTACCAACTGATCAACCACAAATGGACATGCAGACTTCCAAACTTCATACCACTTGGAGCATATACTCTACTAACACCTATAAACACTCCCACAAATCCACAAGACTGAATACCATTCCACAGTGAAGTGCGGACTGATCAAAACATACACCCTATATACTAGCAACCACTATCACTAGTAGACCCGATATTCTATCATTCATAACTTCTTCACCAGAGGAAAAAATAATGTGAAAATATGGATTTAAACTCCTCTTAACATCCAAAAAAAATTCATTAAAACTACATAGCAGGATTCTTCAAGATAGACCAATGCGGACCAAAATACTAGATGTCTTGTACATTGAAAACACTATTCTGATACTTAGCTAATTTTTCACTTTAACTGTTTGCACCAAATCAAACCTTCTTGCAACTAAGCACCAAATTAACATATTTATGCATGCTCATGCTACACAAAACGTTCTGCACATCGATCTTCATGCCAAACCACAATGTTGACATCAATGGTAACACTGTACTTGCATACTATACACCTTATGCTCATGTTGCCAATAGACATATCAATGATAAGCTCTTTAACCTTCCAATGGCTACTGGGTGCCAATTTAGGAAAAACTTCAAATAATTATAGGCAAGATGCCAAAAAGTGGATTGACATGATTCCCATGCCCAAGAGAGGGTCCTAAATGTGGTTTGACTGGCATATTTGAGAAAGAAATCCCAACGCTTGGGTTGGGGAGAAGTTTGGCAGTGATGAACAAGAGAAGAAAATAAGGAAAAGCAAGCAAAAAGAGGAAGAATGTTTCCTAAGCACCCAAAGCTCCATGTCCAATCATTTGGTATGATTTTATTGTTTCCTATAGATTGCAAGTTAGATAGTATGAAGCTGATTTTTGCTGTGTTCTAGAACTTGCATGTAGAAGTGAGAAAAAAGGCTCTGAGATATTGCTTGTAGCTGTTTGTTGCAGAGAACGAAGCTTTCAATATGAGTTTTTCAATCCTTATTTTTTAGATTTGTGTTGCTCAAGTATTTATTTAAATTGTAAAAGAAAAATCTTATGTTGATGTTTTATTTTAATATTACATTCTAGTGTTGATTTGTGAAGCCAAGGCTGCAACAATTGGCAAACCGATAAGGTTTTCTCAATTGTTGACCTACATCAATTGGTATTAGAGCGGGCTTGTAGAAGTTTGAAGAGGAAGCAACAGATAGAAGATAGGGTAGAGGAAGAGCCCCACGAGGAGAAGAGAACCCAACACTCATTGAGATGCTAAGGGGAATCACATAAAGGTTGGAAACCATAAAGACTTCTCAAATAAGAGTTCTTATTGAAGATGTTAGTGAAGATGAGGAAGAAATTCCAGAGGTTATAGTACACGTAGGGAGAATATGCATATGAAGAAAGACTCTTGCAAGTGTTGGATAAGGTTGGGAGTAAACCAAGGATGGATCCACCAAGTTACAGTGGGAGTTTGAATCCAAAGGTGCTTATTGATTGGATTACAAAAATGGACAAGTACTTTGATTTAGAGACCATTGAAGAGAAAAATAAAGTAAAATATGCTTGCACCAGGTTGAAGGGACATGCATCCTTATGGTGGGAAGTGTAGATTGAGAGACAAAGGAAAGGAAAAGAAAAGAAAAAATCTTGGGAGAAAATGGTTACAAAGTTCAAGACAATTTTTTTCCTGTAGACTACCATATTGGTTTGATCAAGAAGCTACAAAATATTAGACAAAAGGAATTAAATGTCATGGATTACACAGAGGAATTTTATAAGCTAAGTATACATGTTGGGCATGTTGAAGATGATGAGGAACAAGTAGCAAGGTATGCAAATGGACCGAGGATCGATATCCAAGATGAGCTTAGCATGGTCATGATAAGGATTGTAGAATAATCCTACTGATATGCTCTCAAGGCAAAGGAAAATTTTGCAATAAGGTAAAAAAGTAATTCTAGATGCAAAGGAGAAGCTTTAAGAGGTAGAGGACAAACAAATAGTGGAAGAGGACAACCAATAAAAGTAGAAGAAGCGAGCTGGTCACAAACAAATCATGGGACAAATGCAAGAGGAAGAGGATATTTTCTAAGAGGAAGAGGTGAAAATTTGAGAGGGAGAGGAGAATATGGTAGAGTAAGGGGATTTTTAGGAGTGTATTTCAACTATGGAGAAGTGGGTCACTGAGCCTTTGAATTCCCACAAATACAAGAGATTGGAAAGACAAACACTGGAAGAACATACACTATAGAAGCTGAAAATGAAACAAAACTAGTAGATCCCTAAGATGGAGAGATTCTTATGTTGAGAAGAGTACTTTTAAAGCCCAAGAAAGAGCAACAAGAATAGGTACAAAGAAGAAGCTTGTTTAAGACAATTTGCAAATCATAAGGAAACTGTTACACTATAATTATGGACAGTAGAAGCATAGATAATTTGGTGTCCCAAGAGATGATGGAGAAGCTAAATTTGGAAAGAACAAAGGACCCTAATCCATATTGGTTCACTTGGTTGCAACAAGGGCATCAACTTTTGGTAAGTGAACAGTATTTGGTGAATTTTTAGATTGGTAATTATAGGGATGCGATTGTATATGATGTGATGCCAATGGATGCATGTCACATCCTTTTGGGTAGGCCATGGTAGTATGTCAGGAAGGGCATATATAATGGTGAAGAAAATACTTACACTAGGCAGAAACTATGTTGTAGTGCAACTCTTGTTTCTTTACCTTGCATAGTTAAAATTAATTTATAATAATTATACATTGTAAGGAGATAATAGAATAATACCAAGACTTATTAGAGGAAAAATAAGTATCAAATCATAGGAAGCAATGATAATTGTGACAAAGGATACATATAGTAATATGACAAATATAAATAGTGAAATTCATATTAAATCCATTAGGCCAATAGGGAGAACAAATGGAACTAGATGTATTAACAAAAACTGCATATTTTGCAACTAAGTGTTTGACTTCTCTAAATTTTTAACCCTTTTCATCATTTTGTCATCTTTAGTTCATCCTTATCCCTTCCCTATTTGTACCTTAGCTCTTAAGAAAACCTTGTTTATCCTTCCATATAATACTTATCCTTTCCCAAACCCTTATTTAACATTTGTAGCTCTCCTCATGCATAGAAAACTCTTCCACTTTCCTTCATAAACATCACATTCTATGGATTAATTTAATTTGAAATCACCACCATTTGCTTCTAAAAAAATAATCTTTGTGAGAAAATTCATATAATAACTACTTATACCCATGGGGGCAGCCATGAATTTTTCTTTGTCTACAATTAAAGTTTAATGCAAGCCACATTTATTGATGCCTAATATGTTTTCACCTTCCTCTTGGATGAATACCATCTAAAAATATATAGACAAGGCCCTCCCTACACTCATTCTATAACTAAAATTCACAATCTCTTCTATTTCTTCTTTTTGAGCAAGTTATCATCTTATGTTGATATTCTTGGAGCTATAGATCTTGGAACCACTATCATACCATCATCTTGGAGCTTTGCAACACTTTTTCGGAGGCTTGTGACACTAACATAAGAGGTTTTTCCTCCCCAATTGTTATTCTCCACTTTCCTCCACTATGTTCCCATTTTTATCTTCCATTCCCATTATTTTGATTAAGGGGGAAAAGCAGGTTTTGAATGGACCCGAAACCATTAACAAAATAGGCTTTGATAGGGACCCAAAACCCACACAAAGAAGAACAAGCTGCTCATGGATACAACATAGAAAACCAACAACAAACCAATAACAAATCACCAAAATAAGAAGACTGCCCAAATCTGCACTAAACAAAAGGTTTTGATGGGAACCTTAAACCCAAAAAGCCAAGTATTACAAGGGATCTTGAACCCAAACCAGGTTTAGAAGGGAACCTGAAACCCACTTACATCCATTACATAAGGACCAAAATCCCTCACAACATACCAAGTTTTAACGGGGACCTTAAACCCATTGTTCACATGATCACAACCTAGCTCCACCAGGCAAGAAGAAGAAGAATACCTCTTGTAGCACCACCAAACATGAATAGTCGAATTAGACTCCACCTCAAAAGGAGTGGGATCCCCTCTATAGGAGAAGATGTAGGTTACCACCACTACAACCACACTATAACAAAAAGTAGCTCCACCTCCATAAGAACATGCACCACCTCAAAAGGTATTGTAACAGTAGAAGCCAGTAACATGGGAAACACCACCACAAATCCACAGACCCCCACTCTACCTCTAAAAGAGAGGACTCCACCACAATAGGAGTAGACTCCACCACAGTAGGAGTAGTCTTCACCTCAATAGAAGACACAAATTGGAGAAAAGTGAAGAGAGCCACCCAACTAGAAACAAGGAAAATCATGACAACCACCGACAACTCAAGACGAAGGACCAACAAGAGAAGCAAAGGGAAAATCCCAAACACACCATACCAAAAAAGAACATGGGAAAACAAGATACATAATAGGATCAAACCATTCAAACGAGACTTAAAAGATCCCATAAGTCAAAAGCCCAATAGGGAACCAAGATAAAAAACAGACTGAGAAACCCCTAGAAAATACTCCTCAGACAACATCCTAGAGAGAAGAAAGATCTGAGCCTTAAGCATCAGCAACGAAAGGGGATTAGCCACCATGGGGAGCACCCCAATCCACAAACTAAGCACAATAGAAGAACATAAATAAACTCTGCTCAACCACTAGAAGAGACACATAGACAGAGGCAACAAAGCCTCCCCACAAACCAGAGAGAATACAGAGGATAACACCTCCAAAAGGAAGAAACCCAAAAAAGGCCATCCCAAGGTAGGGGAACACCTAACACAAACCTAGAGAACATCTAAAACAACATTAGGGAGGGAAACCACCACATCCCCAACAACCTCCCAAGTAAATAAACCTTGAAGCACAACCCTCTTGAGGCTCACCAAGCTTGTGAAAGAATGTTACACCCCTAACTTTAACTACGCTTTACTTTTTACTTTGGAGTAATTAGTAGATGATTATGCATGTTTCAATGATTTGACGTTTAGTTAAAATGGCTTGAAAAAAATCAATGTTTTGCATGAGTCATGTTTATTTGACTAAAATTTGACATGTGCTTAAAAGTTGTCAAGATGTGATGATCTCATAAGGATTATGAAAATGATTACTGAAACACTAATCTTGTGTTGTTGATTGCAAGTTGCATTTAGGAAATAGGTTTTCCACCCTCCGTGAAAGGGAGGGAGAGCATCATCAGAGAGAAGGGAATAGATACAAGGAATAGAACAGGTTGTCACCATTTTAAGTCTATTCTAGTTGCCTAATGTCAGCCTAGTCGTTTTGGGGATAGTGACGTCATCAAGGTTGAACTTTAGTTGTTTCACGATTGAGACAACTTTATGTCGAATATGTCACTTCTCATGTCGTGACAATGTTATGTTGTGACCTCATTTGCATAATTGGGTGTTCATTTTTGTCTATATTCTTGATAATAGTTTGAATTGGTTTAATAAGTCGAGGAACTAATATTAACCCGATTCCTTGCAAAAGGAAGTCATTATGATGATCATCCTTGAGTTCGCTTAAAGGAGTGAATACGCTCGAGAGACGACAAAAGATCAACGTCGTCGAATGTGTAAGATTGTGTTACCAACCCTTAATTGTGGAATGATTTGTCATTTATATGTGATGTATTTGGTGATACTTTTAGCGACTAAGCCAATCGTTGAGTCCACCATTTTGTCAAGGCTCCTTTTATGGAGGGGCATGATATATCAATATGTTTGCTCAACTTAATTGAGAAGCTTATTGATTATTGAGATGGCATAGGTATGCCTATTCTTATAAGTTTTTCTTTCTAAATAAAAAAATGGCTTTTGTTTAGCCATGACCAATAAGGTGAATGTGGAAACAGTCTAAACTCAACGATTATTAAAAATCATATTTAGATCGTGGGCATCTCACTAAGATAGCACGGGTTCAAACTTTGTGTTTGGGCATTCCACGCATGGGAACGTGGCTCCCTACACGTAAGCCAAAATTTAACTGACTTCTAGTCTCTAACCGCTTCAAGAACCAGTTACTATAACTGTCTTTATATCAGTTTTTATAACTAATTCTTGCGGGCCTTTTGGGCGGATCCACAAGTAAGAGTGGGGCGTGGGGGAATGGAGGGGACCATGATTTGAACGATAGCTAAACCCATGTCATGTTAATGAGAAAATTGTTTTCCTCTATCGACCTCTAGTTATATCAATTCTTATAACTGATTCCTGCAAATCCATCTTGGAAGATTGGGGGGAGAAATCAGTAACCGTTTGGTAATTCTTGATAATGGTTTTACTTGTAAAATATATATACTCCTTTTTGGAATTGATTCGGGGGGTGTGAAGGTGGCTTATCACTGATATCTTGAAGAGAATTCACGAACACTAATAGAAAATGGAAGGTCAAAGACAGGAGGGTAGTTTTGTTAACGACATAAATATTTAGAGCCATAAGAGAAGAATGAGCTAGTTCTTCTAAGGGGAAAAGAATATGGTCATCGTAGAAAGGTGGTCGCCAAGCGAGCAAGAAAGGAAGTTCATGTCTTAGGAAGAATCCTTCAATAAAACCATACTACAATAGGAGAAGATATGAGGAGCAACTGAAATTGTGAACATATCTAGAAGTTGGGCGTGAGCTTGTTGATATTACAAGCTAAGTGATTTCTATATTTCCTTGTTGATTTTGTTTAAGAAATACTTCGTCTGAATCTTTGAAATGTTCTTTTTAACACAAATAATGAGAAGAGTAGATGTTTATTTGCATGTAAATAATACTATGATTATTGTAAGGAAAGGAAGTGGATATATCTACATGTCACAATGTTTATGAACCACCCAAAGCCAGATAGGTTGTACATATTATATCTGTGATGGTAGGCCAAGAAAAGTCCGCAAAATTCATTGTCGTGCAGGAAAATCCACGAGTTGTGGAGAAGGAATCTTTTAGAAAGATATATCATCTTTCGAATAGTGGCAGGGGAAATGAAGTTGGAGAGTATCCTTGACTTTTTAGGGAAAACTTAGAACGGTGTTTTATGACATAATGGGATTTGGTGGTGAGTCTTCGGGACAGTGTGAAAGGGACCGAATTAAGCCTTGTTGTCTCTTGTCTGGAACCGAGACAAAGTTAATAAAATACAAGGGACCTAATTCTTAGTAAAGGTTTCTTGCCTTGATCAATTGATCTAAACATGTAGTAGACTGGGAATTAAAGCTCTCTTTCCCAAAATATTGTTAACCTTCTAATGAAATTAAGTGTGGGAATATATGCTTCAAGTATAGTCTACCCCTATAAGGGAGGATTATGTGCTAGGATACTTTGGAGTTCTAGGTTTTACTTCTAAGGATCCATAAAGACTATTTAAGATAATAAGATATTTTATTTATTGGCTTCATCAAATCAATCTAGATTGAGACAAAGTTACTACTTTAATTATATTGTGAGCACATCGAGAAAATGTCTTTATTATGGGAAGGAATTGATTCTCATTGGAGAGCTAGCTTTATTACGTGAATGATCCTAAGCCAAACTTGTGGTATTAGGTGTTTTCAAAGAAAAGAAAACTGGTTGATCTTATGATAAGCAACTTTCTTCTTGTGTTAAACCTCTCAAGGATGGGTATGCTAGGAGACATATTCAAATATGTAACTCTTATGTCAGATATGACATTGTGTAAATATATATATATATATATATGTATATTGATTGACAGTGAAAGGCCGAGAAAACTTTAGAGAAAGACAGGAAGTCTTTATAACACTTTAAGAGAGTTTTCGATAGTGTAGAAACTCGATAATGTTGAAACTCGATTTAACACATCAAGATGTTGGGTACTGAATCTTGAGAGTAAAATGACAGGAAGTCATAAACCCTAGATATTGCAAGGATGCAATAAGGTACTTTTGAAAAGGTTTGAAATATCTAAATCTTTACATTACATGTTTAAAATGAGTTTTGATTAATTCTAAGTCGGAATGACTAGAATGGTTTTTCTATACAGACTAGTTGAGCCTAGAATACCAAATAAAGTAAGTAAAACTCTAGGATAAGATAGTTTCTAAGACGAGTCAGAGGTGTGTGTCTAGATGGAATGACCAATTAGAATGATCATACTTAGCTAGAAGGGATCTAGAGTTGTATGGTCGATTGAGTTTTGCAGGACACATCACTAGGACTCAGATGGTGAAACTTGACAATTCCTTATATCTATATCCTTCGTGAAGGGCCGGGGCACTTCCAGTTAGGAAGTGTGCGGGGGACCACTTGAGTCTGCGGTTGGAGGAAAAGCACTAGGATGATGCTCTCCCTCTGTAGCAGAAGACTCACTAAGTCTCATGAAGTTCAACATCAACATTCCAGATGCAGTGAACTCCTTGTTCTGGCTTACAATAGTCAAAACTTATGAGGTAAAACTATTCTTTTTGCTAAGTGTATCTTTTGTGATATGAATGTAAGGAATTAACTTGATTCTAGTTATGTTTACATGTGAATTCAATTTTGAATATTATTTGGAAAAGTTATACTTTATTCTTATGCATTTGCAAATGAAAAAAAATAAAAAAATTATCTCTCATGTTTACTAAATTTGCTTACCTTCTAGTAAATTCTTGAGATTACTTGAGTATTAAGTGGATGGATGTTACAAAGAAATCCAAAAGCATTGTAGAGGAAAAACCCCAGACTGTAAAGGGTAGACCCCGCCTCTGACCCAAACTAGGAACTTCCAAAATGACTTCGAATGATTAACAAGAAACAACACAAGAGTCATCTCAAAAAGGAAACCAAAGTACAACACCAAAAGCTTGGAATAGTCCTCATCCATCAAGGACCAAGAGAATAGGAACCAAAAAGCACTAAACACCAACAGAGGAGCCAGAGAAGACCCCACCAGGCCGCCGAAAAATAGCAAATCCAAATTGAGGAGAGCACAAATAGCTCCAACAAGCAACAAGGACCCACACACCACAAGGGAACCAACCAGAAAGGCCAACACACAAAATAGTGCAACAGACCAAAGATACCACCGCAGCCTCTTGTAGTCGCCCAATGCCAGGAAACTAGGATAGGAATCCAGGCCAAGCCAAAAATCATCATCATCTTCCTTTGAGTCCGCATCTCCCTCGCCTGTTTCACCTGAGGATTTTGAATTAGGATCCCCACTCCCTCTCCCACCCAACAACCTATGCTCCATGTCGTGAAAAATGTCTTCCATTCCCATTGTTATTTTTCCCATTTATGCATAATTTCCTTCATTATCCTTTTGGATAAAAGTACAAAACTGGATTGTGCACTTTTATAAAGGAAATAACCAACATTGATCCAACTTTTTTAATTTGAATCACTAAAAATTGGCATATATGTTTTGAAATTTGAAATGATGTGAATCAATAAAGTGTATATTTTATTGTATTTTTCATTAAAAAATTTACTTTATATTTTTTTACAAAATTGACATTATAATTTAGTTGTTGAAAAAATGCTAAAAAATGAAATTAAATGGGACACCACTCTTTATATAGTGTGTATTTATAACTTCAAACTTTAGTGCATGGATTTTTGTTCCAATTTTGATACACATATTTTTAATAAATATTAAAATGTGCACGTATCAAAACCACAATTGTTTCCATGGGATGTCACCTTTTGTGTTCATTATTTATTTAGTATAAAAAAAAATTATACCAGATCTTGACATAGAATCTTTTATGTAGTGCATATATTTTTTCAAAAAATTTAAATAAATTTTAGTACTTTTTCTTGACAAGATAATCAACCTTATATTTTGGTGTTCATAACCTAATTTTAGTAAAAAGAAAATATAAACAATGATTAAAGTATTAAAAATTTTACATTTTTGAAAGTTACACTTATAGATCTACAAAAGGGTATTTTTTATATTTAAAAAAAAATAAAAATTACATGAGTAAGAATTGTTAAAACGTCGAGTTTTTAAATAATATTATTTTTTGGTAAATTGGACTCAAAGTGGTGCTACATATGCATTTATTGAACACTTTTAGTTGGAAAAATTATGGCCATATCTAACTTAACTAGGATGTATCTAGATATACCACATGTTTGACAAAAATGATTTTTTAATTGAATTTTTTTAAATTCACTTAAGTGCTTATAAGTTGACCAAATGTGTAACACAACTTTGTACTTTTACCCTTCTCCATTCATCCCTTTCCATCTCTAAACTCTTTTCCATCCAATTTATTTTCATTTGATCTCTCTTTTCCTTCTCCCATGTTGTCTCTTCCTATCTCTTAGTTTTTATTTCCATTTCTATATCCAATTAGGATTTCATTTATATACTTCCATTTTTATTTTCATGCTTGTTATAGTTTAGTTTTAATTCTTTCTTTTTCATCATCACTTTTATGTGGATCTTGTTTGAATTCTCACAAGAGGTTTGATTGGGGTAGAATCTCCTTTAACCATCCCATTTTAAAATGTATTTTGTTATCAATTTTTTCTTGCTAGTCAATTATTTCATGACTTCAAGAGGTCAAGAATGTGATAAATCCTAATGTTTCTTCCACTCCATCTAATGTTCTTACCTCTTAGGGAAATCAAATCCTCACTAGAATTGTATGGGTTTAAGTCATGTAAATTATCGTACACATCATGCATGTTCATGCTCCCTCTTTTTTTATATTTTCCAACCTACCAAGGTTTCCAATTCTACACATATTACCCATACCCACCTTTGTCACTTCCCTTACAATATCCATAAGCTATAATTGCTACCTCTTATATTATCCCTCCTATCCAACCTCTTTTCTAACCTAATACACAAGCCTAATTTGTCTTCTTCTATTCATTTTCCCTCTTTTTCCAATACAACCCATCCTTCCTCCATTTCTCCTACTTTTCAACCTACTTCTAATCCTACCCACATTTCTTCTTATACTAATTTATTCATGACCACCAATACTTTTCCTCCAACAATTATGATGATTTACCCTTCTTCTATTCATCCTCTTCATTATACTTATCCACTACCACCATATTACCCTATGCAAATTTTTATTTTATACATCCTTTCCTCTTTTATTTTCTCAAGAATCATCAAGCCACCTATTATTTTCTTCCCTCTCAGCCTCATCCTTATTCTTCATCTAACCTTATTATTCCACATGTGTGTTACACCACCTCCAAAATATATAATATAACTTATATGCTTTACTCACCAACTCTAGATCCTCATCATAATCCTTTAGTCTATGAAATTTAGCCCATCAATTTCTAGCTAATTTCAAAGTTCCCCATCTCAAATTATATGATGGAAAAGGAGGTCATACAACTCATTCTTGAAAATTTTACACTTTTTGTTTAAATTATGTCTATGATAACCACATCTTTTGCAATTTATTATCCTACTCAATCAAGGAACGTGACCTTGAGTGCTTCTAATATTTGCCTTGGATTATTCCATGAGAACCTTTGATATGATCACCAAATCCTTTATTAATCATTTTTAAATTTAAATCTCCCTTGAAATTAAATGTATTGACTCATTCATTATAAATAAGGGCCTCAAGAAAACCATTATGATTTTTTCCTTCACTTCCTATTAATATTACCAAAGATACATTGCCACCTTCAATCCATCTTAGAGAAGATAATGTTACAAATTCATATTAATTTTGTGGATCTTTGTACAACCCTTACAAATCATGAGATAAAGATGGATAAGGTTAGCTCAAGGTTTCAAGAGGGACACCTTCTACCACAATAAAAATACTCCAATAAATTTAAACCAAGCCTTATAATAAACCCTTCACAATGAACAACACCTCAAAGGAGGCTATGAACATAGTTACAACTAACACTCTACCACCATCTACCACTCACATCTTCCTTTCTCTTTTTCTTCACCTTCTTTATCCACCAATGTTATTTCTATATAACTTAATATCTTTGTTAATTCATTGGGATTTTAAAAACCTAACAATCAATTATGTATAGAAATATTTCCACATACTTCTTCAACTTCCTCCCACTCACCCTCTATAAAAAATGATGACTTTACTACATTTTTCCAATACTAATATTGAACAATGCATGGGACTCATATGTAATTTTATAATTAATTGAAATAACCTTGTCTCCCTAGATGACTTCAATGATAAAGGAAACCTTATATAGCTCCATTGAATAAAAACCTCCAAATAAATTCATCAACTCATTTCCTTAGTGTTGAGGGTGATTCTAGTCACACACAATGTGCTAGGCAATAAGGGTTTATTGCCTCTCTTGAAAAGTAGCAAAAATTACTCCAATGTTCCTTTCTTATCAGGTCAAGACTACATGGGTAGCACAATTGTGAGATCAATGTAGTTTCACAAGGGGATCTAGAATCTAGATAACTAGAAAATTATATGCAATCATAAAAGATAATCTTAACACTTCAAAATAACAGATTGTATTTCACAGTATAACAGATTTGAAATCAGTTTATTGCTCTTTCAATACAATGTATAAACCATTTATAAAATAAAATGAAAAAATATGTAGGTTAACAAGAAATAATATAAACTTATTATAATCTGACAAAGCAATAAACATTTCATCAATCACTTCTATATGTTTAAACAAGATTTTCAAACAACTATTAAAGTAAATAGCATATCACACATTCACATTCAATAGTAGTGCAATAGTTAAAGGAAATATAAAATTTGTAAACTTTTCAAATTTCATTCAACCAAAATGTCATCAAACAGGCATAGATTTGGGAAGAAACCTTACTTAATTTCATAGTTATAGACAAAATCTTATTGATTTGACAGGTGTGATTAAAATAAAGTGCTCATACCATCACCGTTGAACTAGATTCAAATGCATGCAACCTAGGTGCTATCCTTAGATGAAAAATAAACTTTACACAAAGATTAGTAGGAAAATTCTGCACTAATATTGTATTATTTTGTTGTAGAAATTACATAAAAATTTGGATCCTTTGCAATGACCTGAAATTTACCATATATAGAAAATATGTTTCCCATAATTGTGGATCTTAATGAAAAAATGGAACCACAACTCCAACACTTGAGTCTTTGACTGAAATTAAATTTAAATGAAAATAAAGCAAAACTGGACACCACCAGTTGTGGTTTAGTCTCTTGCTAAAATTTAGGAAAGCATAAGAAAATAACTAAATAAAACTGAAGTGTGACTATAATCAAACTGGAAGCTTTGAAATTCCCATGTGCCTCTAACTCCTCCATTTAGGAGTATGACTTTGCATCAACATTAATTGCAATTCTCACGCCAACTTGACACTTCCTATTTGGGCATAGATCTAGGTAGTGTTATCCTTGGCAACAAAAGACATCAGAATAAGCAACAACAATGACCATCCTATATATAGTCATTTTACAAAGTGCATAGTCCATATTGGCACCATTTCATTCATTTTTCCATTGACGACCCCTGGTGAAACTAAATTTTGATTTTTTGATCAAATGTGGTATTCTCCATTTGTTGTTGAATCTTGGTAAAAGATTCCAACCCCTCTTGAAGAGATTGGAGCTTTACCTTCTTGCTGACCATCTTATCTATACCTTCTTAGGTGACTTGTCCCTACATTAAATTATGCAATTCCTCAATCATTTTCTTAGGTTCCCTCACCAATACAGGGTTATCCCAAAATGTACATCCCAGGTCTTCAATTTCTCGGTGAATGTCACTCATTTCCTTTCCTGCATGATTCCTACAATTATTTAATTTTCTTTTACATTTATTCAAAATCTTCACCTGAAATTTTGTTGTTGTTATCCATACAAGAATTGACTCTTGTTCTCTGTCTTGAATTACAACATATTTAAGTAGTTCTTCTTCTTTAGTTTCATTCATCTGATGGAGGATAGGAATGTACTCCTCCCATATCAACAATTCTTTATCAATTCTCAAAGCAATTTGTTGGGCATTGTTATCTTCATCACTAATTGAATGGTATGATTTGACCAAGTACTTCAAAACTATTTCTACCAATTCCAAAAAGTTTTCCTTCCATTGTTACATAATAGGAATCCATCTATCAGGGTCAAAGTGTCTTACTTCACCCTTCAAATCAGCTTGGAGTGCAAATTCAGGATCCCTGTCATCTACATGGTCGATGAGATTACTAATGTAGGTAGTCAACTATTTAACTTGAGACTTTAACTCATCTTTTGTATTCTCATCCTTCTACATTCTTTTTAGAATGGTAGAAAATGACATTTGCAAAGACTGTTACTCACCATCTCTTGTTTGCACACCCAAATCCACCTACAAATTCGGTAGTCATTAGCTATCATTTCAAATTTCATTTTTTCCACCAGAGGGATTGCTATCTTAGCTATCTTATTACCTTAATCATCCATAGAAATAGTAGAAATCCTTCAAGTCCTCTTTCTTCTTCTTCTAGGAGATTGGAAGGCCTCTAATAGTGCACTCAAGCTTGTCTCATGAGTTTCTGCATATGTCCTTTATCTCTTCTTGGTGGTATGGTTTAACCACATTGGTATAGTTGCAGATGTTTCCCTTGGAGGAGTGGAGACCGTTCTTGTGCTGTGAGAAGTATCAATGTTCATCTCTGGTTCATCCTAACTAGACTCCTGAGTCTTCTTTCCTTCTTCATGAGCCTCTTCTTGATGTACTTCTCCTTTAGTTTTAGGAAATTCCTCAACAAATTTTTCTTCAATTTGAGGTATCTCCTCAACAACTTTTTCTTCAGTCTGAGGAAACTCCTTAGTAGCCTTTTCTGCTTGATTGATTCTTGCTCAACCTCTTATTGTTTTAACATGTTATCTTGAGTAGTATGCTCATCTATATGCCCTGTTTCTTTATCTACTTCCTCTTGGAATACTTCCTCAACATTCAAATCAAGTGGAACCTTTTGAAACACATCATCCCCTTTCTTTTGTGCTTCCTCTTCCCTGGGAGGTTTCTTCTCCATTTCTCCTTCAACAACATCTTCAACAGGAACTCCTTCTCCAAGAGGTAGTTGAACTGTCAAAAGGGATGAAGTTGGTGGTGGAGGTTGATATGGTTGAATAGGTGTCTCATCCTTTGGAGGTGATGGAGGGGGAGTTAGCAGTGGTGACCTATGAGGACGATTCAAGGAGTATGTTTCTTCAACTTCTTGTTGAGCCACCCTTTCTTCGGTGGCTTCCCTCATTCTCCTTATTCGATATGATCTTTCAACTTCTTCTTCTAAAGCAATGTTGATTGGACCCATTCCTTTTATTTTTTTCCCTACTTCTTTAGTAGGCTCTCACTTGTCTTTCTTCTTGGCTATAGGGGCACTAGAGGAAGGTTTATCTTGCTCTTTCTTTACAATTGTTTTGGCTGAAATTTCTCCTTCCTTTTTCTCAATATCCTTTGGCTTCTCTAGCAACTTAGTCATGGAGAAGGGCATATTCAACCAACAAAGAGAGTTTGACATAACTTGTTGAGTTCTATCCTTAATATTATCGTTTTCCTTAATAAAATAGCCCACATTAAAAATTGGAACATCATAATTTTTTCAGGTTGCATAAGCAGGATCCAAAACCTTTCCATCTTCTATTTTTTGTTTGGGAATCCAAACCTTTAAACAATGTCTCATTAGAAATATTATCAATCGACAATAATCTTTCATTCTCACTTCAAATTCCTCCTCATAATTTGTCCAATGATCTTCAAGCTTGGGCTCGTGGATGAAGTATGCACCCATCACTTAACTAATCTTCCCAATAGGGTCAAATATTCCCCAACCATCATTGTACAAGTCAAAACTATATCTTGACATCTCACCTTCTACATTCTTGGAATTTTGTGTGTTTGCACAAGAATACACTCCTATTTGAATTGGAAAACCATATCCATGCAACTTATATTTTCTTGCAATCAGCTGCCGCACTTCTATGATTTGTCTGCAAACTTCCAGCAAAAGCAATTTATCCAACGGATGTCGGAAAGCTTGTATGGAATTTTGTGAAAAATTTCCACCCTAGTATAAGTGAATGTCTTATACTGGATTGAAATGAAGGATTTTGGTACCCAAATCCTTCGTTGCTCTCTTTTAGGGTTTTGCACCTAAAAGGGGAAGGATGGACCAAAATGCACAATGTTTCACTCAAGATTAGTGTAAGGATGGATAGGAAATGGATGTGAAGTGTGTGTGGATGTGTTTGAATGCTTACAAATTCAAAAAAGTGAATGTAAACTAATCCAATACAAGATGCTAGAAAACGCAGTGTTGATTGCAAGTATGAACTAGAAACCTAAACAAATGAAAACATAAATTGACAAAACTAAAAAGAGTGCACCTGGAGACAAATTACTATTGCTGGAAGGTTTTGGAATGTTCCAGAAGTCATTGTTAATGGCCACTAGGACTTATTTTCCATGCATGGTGAATTAGTCCTGCTTTTGATGAGAAGTCTAGGAAACCTGTTTCTGACTGTCCGAAGCTGAATTATGACAAAACCACTTTTCAGGCCTACAAATGGGACTCATTCTCCAGGGGTGGTGAATTAGTCCACCTACAAGAATCTACAAATTTAGGAGTTGATTCTGTGGAGCTAGATCTGCACTTTTGCTTCCTACAGGTGTCTGTTTCTGAAATTGTCAGATTTGGGTCTGAAAGTGATTTTTTGTTGATTCTTTGTCTTGTTCAATGAAGAGATGACATGAAAGACTTTGAAATGTAATCTTCAATGATTCCTAAGCTTCCAAGTTGTCAAAATCTTCAAACCAACAAGGAAAGAGAGAGAAATGTTGAATGTTAAGGCATGGGGATTTGCCTTGGTCAAACCCCATTTAGGTAATTAAACCAAAATGATGAAATAATGGAGTGAAGCATGCAACAATAGAATAAATTACCTTTCCATGACGAATGATCTTGAAATTCTGCAACAAAACATGTAGAATCGACCCTTGGATGTCTTAGGAATCTCAATTGATGACTTGCAATGGGAAAGCCCTAACTTGCTTGACTTGAGATAGAAGGTAGATGATGAATGATGTGAAGAATGTATCTGTGAGATGTAATATGTAAAACGAGGAGAAAAAAACCTATTTATACGCACTTGTGCCTTAGTATCCCATTAATACCTCATCATAGGCTGACATGAGGCAAAATTGAACTTAAATTTCACTTATTTCCCGCTCAAAGGTCAAAATTTGAGCCAAATGGGCTCATTCGCCACACATGGCTAATGGGTCCCACTTGAATGGGACTAATTCACCATGCATGGCGAATGGTTCCCAGAGGGGCTATTTTGACAGCTCGAATGCCAAGAGATTAGGAATAAGGTCTAAAATGCCATATTTTTAGGTATTTGATCAATTTGAACCTTGGGATGCACAATATGGGTTAAAATGGTCTTATTAATGATGATGAAAATGTCAAATAGGGCTTGGGACACATAAATCAATGTGAAAGTTTGATTAAAGACACTTTACAACACTAAAATAAGGTCCATATAGCCTAGAAAGGCACAAGAACCAATGTGAATGCACAAGACACATTACAACACTAGTTTATCATTAAATTTAATTCAAGAACCTTCTAGATTGATGTAATAATGGTATTAAACACATTTTATAATGTTGAATTAGGGAGAAATGAGTTTATTAATTCTAGAAAAGGGTGAAAGTATCTTACAACACTTTACAACACTTTTACAAGATGTTGTTAAAAGCATTTTATTTAGTTTCCAAGGGTCCAAGACCTAGTGTGGATGCATAAAATGCCTCACAAAACTAGATTAATACCTCATTAAGCCTATTAATCATGAATTAATCTCATGTCAAGCAAAGGGTCCTTTTTTCTACGACACATTTAGCCCCCACTTTAGTGAGAGGATGAAGTTGCTTCAAACTCACACTAAAGTAGACATGCAAGAGAGATCAATATGTAGGCCAAGCCCCCAATATACAAAATCATGCAAAGGCAAGAATGAAAAGAAAAAGATGGGGTAGAAAAGATGTACTCACTCTAGGCCAATGGAACTTCTTGGTTATCTGTTGGGTGAGAAAGGCCAAAGGTATACTCACTCTAGGGCCACAGAACTAGTTGTCCACGGGGTGAGAAAGCCCAAAAGGTAAGATATATATGCTAGTTGGTATGCAATCACAAACACAAAGGTGGCTATGGGGAAAAGTCATGCCACTAGGTGGCCTTCCTGCTCAACCATCTTAAAGTTATACCTGCTAATAACTTTAATAAGGTGCCACAAAGAGAAATGTTATGAACAAAAAGAACAAAGGTACCACAGTCATGCAAGCTACATTATGCAAGGTGGAAAAAAGGTAAAAATGTAAAATGAAAAAAAAGGTAAAAGTGTAAAAGTGTTAAGTGTAAAAATGTTCGAAGGAGTCTTGTTCAGTTCATGCAAGGTCAGTCACTTAGGGAACACTTTGTCTAATGTCTCCAAGAGAGGACCAATCAAAGAATAGTATATTCACTACTTAGGGGATGCAATGCGTCGCATCAGGCCACCGAGAGGAATGTAATATGCTAAGATAGATCACAATAATGAAGGAAATCACACCCAATGTCATCCACAAAGTGACAAACACATCATATAAATGACAAGGCTGCACTAGGAACCAAGAATGAAAATGAATTAATGGTAATGTATGCCACCCACTTTAAAGGAATTGCTTCACATCGTTCTGTGAGCAATTACTTTAAAGTAGAAGAGAATATGAGAGCTTATTCAAAAATCCCTATGCCAAGTCATATGTTTTCGATAAGTTGTGTCATGAAGGAAGAGAGTATGTCACAAGCGAGTCAATCTTAAGACATGTCATCCACATCCCAAGCTTACTCTTGTTACATTCATGAAAGGTTAATGATTAGCCAAAAGAGACAATGACAAGTGACATACAAGGTCAAGGCTATCGAACCCCTTGTCCCCACTGAGTGTAGGACAAAGGTGACCCTAAAATGGATGATGGCATGTTGCTCCTTGCGGTGGATGAAAAAAATGCAATAGTGAGTATGCGATGATCCTACAAATATGGCATGGAAAGGAGTAGCAACTAATGTTATTTATGTGAATAAGGAAGAGTCTTGGAAGAGTCTTGTGTGATAGTATTGATGTTGAGTAAAGGTTTGGTGATCTTGGTCAAAGGAGAATAACCAAGACCCTGAGTTGTTTGTTGTGTTTAGCTCTACAGGGTTGCAGATACCTTGTTCCTAAGCACCATAGCCTTTTCCACGATACCCAAGTTGTTTCATGAGATCATACCCTTTTCCATAAAGCTGTTTCAGTGTTTTGGAATCCGGTGGTTGTTCGGTGTTGTGTTCATCAAGGGTTGTTGTGGAGTTTGTGGCATTGTCTATAGTGATTAAGGCAGATACTTTTCAAAGGTTATCCAAATTTTGTGTTGAAATGATGGCTGGTTGTTCTTATTTCTCGTCTTTCTTTTGTGTGACTATGTATTCGCCCATAAATGATGGTGTAAAGTCTAAGGATCCCCAATCGTCACCGAATAATTTAGATTAAGATCACTCATCGTTGTGTTTAATTTCAAGAGTATCTACGTTGGATGTTGGAATCAATGTTTTCAAAGGAATTGTAGCTCCCTTTTCAAGCTGCAAGCAACCTTCAGGCTCAAGATCTACTTCAACTTGATAAATGTTATTGCTATAGACATATTTCATTATATGATGAAGGGTGGAAGGCACTGCATTCATCTCATGAATCCATGGTCTGCCTAAAAGAATATTGTACGAAAGATCATAAGGAATGACATGAATAGGAGTTTGCAAAGTAACCACCCCAACCATAATAGGAAAAGTGATTACACCGAGCGGTTGCTTTGTTGTATTATCAAATCCTTGAATATAGACAGAATCAAGTATTATTTGTGACCTGTCAACATGTAATCGATCAAGGAGACTCACACTAAACACATCAAGGGTAGAGCCATTATCTATGAGAGTGTGTTTGATACCTTTGCAATTGAATCAAGTAATTATCATAAAGGAATCATGTTGGTTACGCAACTCCAAAGGAGGAAGCTCATGTTGACGGAAGGTAATGTCAAGATTATTTTTGGGGATTAGAGCTGCCACATCATTGAGAGTTGTAGCAGGAGGAATTGTGATTTTTTTTAAGGTTGTTTGAAGAATGTTGTTGTAATTTGGTGAGTTATAAAGTAAATAGAAAAGGGAAATATTTGTAGGAGTATTCTTTAATTGTTCAACAAGATCATACTCCTTTGTGTGTGGGATGTAACGAGGAGCGCTAGGTGGATTGGGTAGAGGTATAGAGGGTGGGATTGGTTGTGGAGGGTGCGAATTATTTTGAGTGTTATATGTATGAGGAATGGTATTATAACTCGGTTGATATGATACATTAGTTTGAGGTGGGAAGATGGTGTAGTGAGGTTTATTGGAAGGATGGAGTAGATGTGAAGGTTGGTAAAGTGTGTAGTGAGGTTTATTGGAAGGTGGGTAAAGGGTGTAGTGAGGTTGAATATTGTTAACATCCCTTAACAAGTGAGAGTATTCATTTTCTGTGAAGGGCATGCGATCTTTGTTTTGGATCATAATATCCTTCCTAGAAGGAGAGTTCATAGAGGAAAAATAAACCACATGTTCGTGACAATTAAGGCTTGGTTCATCAAAAACAACTTCATCACAATTAGGGGACATATGAATGGATGAATATGTTTGATTAGGGGAATAATTTATGCAATCATCTAGTATTTGTAATGTCTCATTCTCTTGTGCGATATAATTTACCCTACTAGGAGAGCTTGTAATATGTGCATCTAAGGTTGAAATGTGCAAAGTAGCTTCATCACAAGTGGGAGAGGCATTAAGAGAAGAAAAAGCAGCACATTCTTATTTTTCAATGATTGGATCCTTTTGATGAAGTATGTATTCTTGGATGGGGGAAACATGAGGAAAAGGAGCAAGAAGATGCTCATGATTATCTTTGATTACCTCCCTTTGTCCAACAATTTCTTCCAAAATAGGGGAAGAAAAATAAAGAGTATTGTCATAGTTCTTAAAGATTTGTTCATCTAATGTCAACATAGTCTCCTCACAAATGTGTTGGTCATGATCATTCATGAAGGTATTCTCACAAATAGGGGAGGTGTTGGGAGATGAATGGAGAGTAGGTAAGGTGGTGGCAATGCATTCATCTTGTGTTGCTATACTATCTTCCCAGGGGGAATGAGGAGAAGACAAACAAGACCTTCATGATGCTCAACGATTGTACTTTCTTTTGCCAAGATACCTTCATCACTAAAAGGAGAGATATCAAGGGAAGGAAAATTATGATCATCATTTTTATCTATGTTTGTATTCCCTTCTAACACATCATCCTCACAAATGGGAGAGATATGAGGGAGTGTAGGTTCAAGACAAGCGTTAATATGCTCCTTCTGTTGTGTTAAGAGACTATCATAACTAGGGAATGCATTGAAAGAATGATTAACATGCTTATGAACTAACTTTTTCTTTGCAAATTTGGAGAAGACTGAGGCTAACATTTTGAAATAACAATCTATGCTAACCCAAAATACAATGCAAAGGGCTGAAATGAAATGCAATTTTCAAATGACAATTGACTGATAATGATATGTAACAATATGAGAATGCAAAATTGAAATTTAAACCATGAATGAAATGAGCCAAATTAAGCTAGATTTGATGAAATGCTTGTTACAGAAATGCAACTAATTGATATAGATAGGTCAAGGAACCAAACAGAAGCTTAAAAACAAAGTTTTGAGTTATGTAAAATGTTGTTTTAGGGGTTAGAAGGGACTAATTTTCCCAGGGTTCGGAATGAGTCCCAATATGGACTTTGCTTATAATTTTAAGAAAATTTTGACTGATTTTGATGTGTTTTGAGTGCTATGATGCAGAAATAAATGAAAAATGCAAAATTTTAGAAAATTTAAATGAATTTAGATGCCAAAAATGCAACCTAAATGCTCTTTTTATGAATGCAAAATTTAACACCTAGCATGCAAATGAATCATGCAAATCCTAAAGCAAGCTAGATCTATGATGATGAAGGAATCCAAATTAGAAAAGAGAAGTATTCAAAAAGCAGGTTCACCAAAATGAAATGAAGGATTTTGGTATCCAAATCCTTTGTTGCTCTCTTTTAGGGTTCTGCACCTAAAAGGGGAAGGATGGACCAAAATGCACAATGTTTCACTCAAGACTAATGTAAGGATGGATAGGAAATGGATGTGAAGTGTGTGTGGATATGTTTGAATGCTTACAAATGCAAACAAGTGAATGTAAAGTAATCCAATACAAGATGCTGGAAAACACAGTGTTGATTGCAAGTATGATCTAGAAACCTAAACAAATCAAAACATAAATTGATGAAACTAATCAGAGTGCACCTAGAGATAGATTACTGTTAGTGGAAGATTCTAGAGTGTTCCAAAAGTCACTGTCAATGGCCACTAGGAATTATTTTCCATGCATGGCAAATTAGTCCTACTTCTGATGAAAAGTCCAAGAAACCCGTTTTTGATTGTCAGGAGCTGAATTCTGACGAAACCACTTTTTCAGTCCTATAGATGGGACTCATTTGTCATGGTTGGTGAATTAGTCCACCTATAGGAATCTGGAAATTCAAGAGTTGATTCTATGGAGCTAGATCTACACTTCTGCTTCCTATAGGTGCCCTTTTTGAAATTTTCGGATTCAGGTCTGAAAGTGACTTTTTATTGATTCTTGGATCGGCCCTTGGATGTCTTAGGAATCTCAATTGATGACTTGCAATGGAAAAGCCCTAACTTGCTTGACTTGAGATAGAAGGTAGATGATGAATGGTGTGAATAATGTATGTGTGAGATGTAAGATGTAAAATGAGGAGAAAAACACCTATTTATACACACTTGTGCCTTAGTATCCCATTAATACCTCATCACAGGCCGACATGAGGAAAAATCAAACTTAAATTTCACCTTTTTCCCGCTCAAAGGTCAAATTTTTTTCCAAATGGGACTCATTCACCACACATCACGAATGGGTCCCACAGGGGCTATTTTGACACCTCAAATGCCAAGAGATTAGGAAATAAGGTCTAAAATGCCATCTTTTTAGGTATTTGATCAATTTGAACCTCGGGATGCACAATATGGGTTAAGATGGTCTTATTAATGATGATGTAAATGTCAAATAGGGCTTGGACACATAAATTGATGTGAAAGTACGATTAAATACACTTCACAACACTAAAATAAGGTCCATATAACACAAGAACCAATGTGAATGCGTAAGACACATTACAACACTAGTTTATCATTAAATTTAATTCAAGAACCTTCTAGATTGATGTAATAATGTTATTAAACACATTTTATAATGTTGAATTAGGAAGAAATGGGTTCATTACGTCTAGAAAAGCGTGAAAGTATCTTAAAACACTTTACAAACTTTTACAAGACGTCATTAAAAGAATTTTATTTAGTTTCCAAGGGTCCAAGACCTAGTGTGGATGCATAAAATGCCTCACAACACTAGATTAAGACCTCATTAAGCTCATTTATCATGAATTAATCTCATGTCAAGCAAAGGGTCCTTTTTTATGTGGCACATTTAGCCCCCACTTTAGTGAGAGGATGAACTTGCTTCAAACTCACACTAAAGTAGATATGCAAGAGAGATCCATATGTAGGTCAAGCCCCCAACATACAAAATCATGCAAAGGCAAGAATGAAAAGAAAAAGATGGGGTAGACAAGATGTACTCACTCTAGGCCGACGAAACTTCTTGGTTGTCCACTAGGTGAGAAGGGCTAGAGGTATACTCACTATAGGGCCACAGAACTAGTTGTCTGTGGGGTGAGAAATCCCAAAAGGTAAGATATATACGCTAGTTGGTATGCACTCACAAACACAAAGGAGGCTATGGGGAAAATTCATGCCGCTAGGTGGGCTTCCCACTCAACCATATTAATGTTATACCTATTGATAAGTTTAATAAGGCACAAAAAAGAAAAATGTTATGAACAAAAAGAAAAAAGGTACCACAGTCATGCAAGCTACGTTAAATGCAAGGTGGAAAGAAGGTAAAAATGTAAAATGAAAAAAAATTAAAAGTGTAAAAGTGTTAAGTGTAAAAATGTTTGAAGGAGTCTTGTTCAGTTCATGCAAGGTTAGTCACTTAGGGAACATTGTGTCTAATGTCTCCAAGAGAGGACCAATCAAAGAATAGTATATTCACTACTTAGGGGATGCAATGTTTCACATCAGGGCACCAAGAGGAATGTAATATGCTAAGATAGATCACAATTATGAGGGACATCACACCCAATGTCATCCATAAAGTGACAAACACATCATATAAATGACAAGGCTGCACTTGGAACCAAGAATGAAAATGAATTAATGGTAATGTATGCCCCTCACTTTAAAGGAATTGCTACACATCGTTCATTGAGCAATTAATTTAAAGTAGAAGAGAATATGAGGGCTTATTCGAAAAGACCTATGCCAAGTCATATGTTTTCGATAAGTTGTGTTAGGAAGAAAGAGATTATGTCACAAGCGAGTCAATCTTAAGAAATGTCATCCACATCCCAAGCTTGCTCTTGATACATTCATGAAAGGTTAACAATTAGCCAAAAGAGACAATGGAAACTGACATACAAGGTCAAGGCTATCGAACCCCTTGTCCCCACTGAGTGCAGGACAAAGGTGAGCCTGAAATGGATGGTGGTATGTTGCTCCTTGCGATGGATGAAAAAAATGCAATAGTGAGTATGTGATGATCCTACAACTATGGCATGGCAAGGAGTAGCAACTAATGTTATTTATGTGAATAAGGAAGAGTCTTGGAAGAGTCTTATGTGATAGTATTGATGTTGAGTGAAGGTTTGGTGATCTTGGTGAAAGGAGAATAACCATGACCCTGAGTTGTTTGTTGTGTGTTTGGCTCTATAGGGTTGCAGATACCTTCTTCTCGAGTACCATAGCATTTTCCACTATACCCAAATTGTTTCATGAGGTCATACCCTTTTAGCTATTTTAGTGTTTTGGAATCGGGTGGTTGTTCAGTGTTATGTAGTGTGTGGCATTGTCTAAAGTGATTGAGGTTGATGCTTTTGAAATGTTATCCAAATTTTGCATTGACATGATGGCTGGTTGTTCTTGTTTCTCATCGTTATTTTGTGTGACTATGTATTCACCCATAAATGATGGTGTGAAGTCTAAGGATCCCCAATCGTCACCAAATAATTTAGATGGCAATCCCTCATCATTGTGTTCAATTTCAAGAGGATCTATGTTGGATGTTGGAATTAATGTTTTCAAAGGACTTGTAGCTCCTTTTTCAAGCTGCAAGCAACTTTCAGGCTTGGGATCTGCTTCAACTTGATAAATCTTATTATTATCGACATATTTCATTATACGATGAAGGGTGGAAGGCATTGCATTCATCTCATTAATCCATGGTCTTCCTAAAATAAGATTGTACGAAAGATCATAAGGCATGACATGAATAGGAGTTTGCAAATTAACCACCCTAACCGTAATAGGCAAAGTGATTACACCGAGTGGTTGCTTTGTTGTATTATCAAATCCTTGAATAGAGATAGAATCAGGTATTATTTGTGACATGTTAGCATGTAATCGATCAAGGAGACTCACACTACACACATTAAGGGAAAAACCATTATCTATGAGAGTGTGTTTGATACCTTTGCGATTGAATTGAGCATTTATCACAAAGGCATCATGTTGGTTACACAACTCCAAAGGAGGGAGCTCATGTTGATGGAAGGTAATGTCAAGATTCTTTTTGTGGATGAGAGCTTCCACATCATTGAGAGTTCTAGCAGGAGGAATTGTGATTTGTTTTAAGGTTGTTTGAAGAATGTTGTAATTTGGTGAGTTCTGAAGTAAATCCCAAAGGGAAATCTTTGCAGGAGTATTCTTTAATTTTTCAACAAGATCATACTCCTTTGCATGTGGGATGTAACAAGGAGCACTAGGTAGATTGGTTAAAGGTAAAGAGGGTGGGATTGGTTGCGGCAGCTATGGATTATTTCGAGTGTTATATGTATGAGAAATGGTATTATAACTCAGTTGTTGCGATACATTAGTTTGAGGTGGGCAGAGGGTGTAGTGAGGTTGATTGGAAGGATGAAGCATATGTGAAGGTGGGTAAAGTGTGTAGCGAGGTTTATTGGAAGGTGGGTAAAGGGTGTAGTGAGGTTGAATATTGTTAACATCCTGTAACAAGTGAGAGTCTTCATTGTCTATGAAGGGAATGTGATATTTGTTTTGGATCATAATATCCTCCCTAGAAGGAGAGTTCATAGGAGAACAATGAACCACATGTTCATGACAATTAAGGTTTGGTTCATCCAAAATAACTTCATCACAACTAGGGGAATTATGAATGGTTGAATGTGTTTGATTAGGAGAAGACTTTATTCAATCATCCGGTGTTTGTAATGTCTCATTCTCTTGTGCGATATCATCTACCATACTAAGAGAGCTTGTAATATGTGCATCTAAGGTTGAAATGTGCAAAGTAGCTTCATCACAAGTGGGAGAGGCATCAAGAGAAGAAAAAGCATCACATTCTTGTTTTTCAATGATTGGATCCTTTTGATGAAGTATGTATTCTTGGATGGGGGAAACATGAGGAAAGGGAGCAAGAAGATGCTCATGATTATCTTTGATTACCTCCCTTTATACAATAATGTCTTCCAAAATAGGGGAAGAAAAATAAAGAGAATTGTCATAGGTCTTAAAGATTTGTTCATCTAATGTCAACATAACCTCCTCACAAATGTGTTGGTCATGATTGTTCATGAAGGTATTCTCACAAATAGGGGAGGTGTTGGGAGATGAATGGAGAGTGAGTAAGGTGGTGGCAATGCATTCATCTTGTGTTGCTATACTATCTTCCCAAGGGGAATGAGAAGAAGGACAAACAAGACCTTCATGATGCTCAATGATTGTACTTTCTTTTGCCAAGATACCTTCATCACTAAAAAGAGAGATATCAAGGGAAGGAAAATTATGATCATCATTTTTATCTATGTTTGTATTCCCTTCCAACACATCATCCTCACAAATGGGAGAGATATGAGGGAGTGTAGGTTCAAGAAAAGCGTTAATATGCTCCTTCTCTTGTGCTAAGAGACTATCATAACCAGGGAATGCATTGAAAGAATGATTAACATGCTTATGAACTAACTTTTTCTTTGCAAATTTGGAGAAGATTGAGAATAACATTTTGAAATAACAATCTATGCTAATTCAAAATACAATGCAAAGGGCTGAAATGAAATGCAATTTTTAGATGACAATTGACTGATTATGATATGAAACAATATGAGAATGCAAACTTGAAATTTAAGCCATGCATGAAATGAGCTAAATTAAGCTAGATTTGGTGAAACGCATGTTACAAAAATGCAACTAATTGATATAGATAGGTCAAGGAACCAAATAGAAGCTGAAAAATAGAGTTTTGAGTTATGTAAAATGTTGTTTTAGGGGTCAGAAGGGATTGATTAGCCCAGGGTGGTGAATGAGTCCCAATATGAATTTTGTTCAGAATTTTTACAAAATTTTGACTGATTTTGTCATTTTTTGAATGCTATGATGCAAACCTTAATGAAAAATGCAGAATTTTAGAAAATTTAAATGAATTTAGATGCCAAAAATGCAACCTAAATGCACTTTTTATGAATGCAAAATTTAACACCTAACGTGCAAAACCTAATGCAAGATAGATCTATGATGATGAAGGACTCCAAATTAGAAAAGAGAAATATTTGAAAAGTAGGTTCACTAAAATGAAACGAAGGATTTTGGTATCCAAATCCTTTGTTGCTGTCTTTTATGGTTTTGCGCCTAAAAGGGGAAGGATGGACCAAAATGAACAATGTTTCACTCAAGATTAATGTAAGGATGGATAGGAAATGGATGTGAAGTGTGTGTGGATGTGTTTGAATGCTTACAAATGCAAACAAGTGAATGTAAACTAATCCAATACAAGATGCTGGAAAACACAGTGTTGATTGCAAGTATGAACAAGAAACCTAAGCAAATGAAAACAAAAATTGATGAAACTAAACAGAGTGCACCTAGAGATAGATTACTGTTGCTAGAAGGTTCTGGAATGTTCCAGAAGTCACTATCAATGGCCACTGGTACTGATTCACCATGCATGGCGAATTAGCCCTGCTTGTGATGAAATGTCCAGGAAACCTGTTTCTGACTGCCGAGAGTTGAATTCTGAAAAAAACCACTTTTCAGGCCTACAAATGGGACTCATTTTCCATGGGTGGTGATTTAGTCCACCTACAAGAATCTACAAATTCAGGAGTTGATTATGTGGAGCTAGATCCGCACTTATGCATCCTACATGTGTTTGTTTTTCAAATTGTTAGATTCGGGTCTAAAAGTGACTTTTTGTTGATTCTTTGACTTGTTCAATGAAGAGATGACAAGAATGACTTTGAAATGCAATCTTAAATGATTCCTAAGCTTCCAAGATGTCTAAATCTGCAAACACACAAGGCAAGAGACATAAATGTTGAATGTTAGGGCATGGGGGTTTGCCTTGGTCAAACCCCATTTAGGTAATTAAACGAAAATGATGAAATAATGGAATGAAGCATGCAACAATGGAATAAACTACCCTTCCATGATGAATTATCTTGAAATTAGTCAACAAAAATGTAGAATCGACCCTTGGATGTCTTAGGAATCTCAATTGATGACTTGCAATGGGAAAGCCTTAACTTGCTTGACTTGAAATAGAAGGTAGATGATGAATGATGTAAAGAATGTATGTGTGAGATGTAAGATGCAAAATGAGGAGAAAAAAATCTATTTATACAGACTTGTGCCTTAGTATCCCGTTAATACCTCATCATAGGCCAACATGAGGCAAAATTAAACTTAAATTTCACATTTTTCCCGCTCAAAGGTCAAAATTTGAGCCAAATGGGACTCATTCGCCACACATAACAAATTTGTCCCACATGGATGGGACTGATTTTCCATGCATGGCGAATGGGTCCCACAAGGGCTATTTTGATAGCTCAAATGCTAAGAGATTAGGAAATAAGGTCTAAAATGCCATCTTTTCAGGTATTTGATCAATTTGAACCTTAGGATGCATAATATGGGTTAAGATGGTCTTATTAATGATGATGTAAATGTCAAATAGGGCTTGGGACAAACAAATCAATGTGGAAGTGTGATTAAATACACTTTACAACACTAAAATAAGGTCCATATAGCCTAGAAAGGTACAAGAACCAATGTGAATGCGTAATACACATTACAACACTAGTTTATCATTAAATTTAATTCAAGAACCTTCTAGATTGATGTAATAATGTTATTAAACACATTTTATAATGTTGAATTAGGGAGAAATGGATTTATTAAGTTTAGAAGAGCATGAAAATATCTTACAACACTTTTACAAGACATCATTAAGAGCATTTTATTTAATTTGCAAGGGTCCAAGACCTAGTGTGGATGCATAAAATGCTTCACAATACTATATTAAGACCTCATTAATCCCATTTATCATGAATTAATCTTATGTCAAGCAAAGGGTCCTTTTTTCTACGACACATTTAACCCCCACTTTAGTGAGAGGATGAACTTGCTTCAAACTCACACTAAAGAAGACATGCAAGAGAGATCCATATGTAGGTCAAGCCCCCAATATACAAAATCATGCAAAGACAAGAATGAAAATAAAGTGATGGGGTAGAAAATATGTACTCACTTTGGGTTGACGAAACTTCTTGGTTGTTTGTCGAGTGAGAAAGGCCAAAGGTATACTCACTCTGGGGCCACAAAACTAGTTGTCCGTAGGGTGAGAAAGAGCCCAAAAGGTAAGATATACACGCTAGTTGGTATGCACTCAAAAACACAAAGGTGGCTATGGGGAAAAGTCATGCCGCTAGGTGGGCTTCCCGTTCAACCATATTAAAGTTATACGTACTGATAACTTTAATAAGGCACCACAAAGAAAAATGTTATGAACAAAAAGAGCAAAGGTACCATTGTCATGCATGTTGCGTTATGCAAAATGGAAAAAAGGTAAAAATGTAAAATGAAAAAAAGTAAAAGTGTAAAAGTGTTAAGTGTAAAAATGTTTGAAGTTGTCTTGTTCAGTTAATGCAAGGTCAGTCACTTAGGGAACATTGTTTCTAATGTCTCTAAGGGAGGAACAATCAAAGAATAGTATATTCACTACTTAGGGCATGTAGTGCGTCGCATCAGGCCACCAAGAGGAATGTAATATGCTAAGATAGATCACAATTATGAAGGACATCACACTCAATGTCATCCAAAAACTGACAAACACGTCATATAAACGACAAGGCTGCACTAGGAACCATGAATGAAAATGAATTAATGGTAATGTATGCCCCCCACTTTAAAGGAATTTCTACACATCATTTTCTGAGCAATTACTTTAAAGTAGAAGAGAATATGAGAGCTTATTTGAAAAGCCCTATGCCAAGTCATATGTTTTCGATAAGCTACGTAATGAAGAAAGAGTGTATGTCACAAGTGATTCAATCTTAAGACATGTCATCCACATCCCAATCTTGCTCTTGATACATTCATGAAAGGTTAACGATTAGCGAAAAAAGACAACGACAATTGACATACAAGGTCAAGGCTATCAAACCCCTTGCCCCCACTGAGTGCAGGACAAAGGTGAGCCTGAAATGGATGATGGTATGTTGTGCATTGTGATGGATGAAAAGCATGTAATAGTGAGTGTGCGATGATCCTACAACTATGGCATGGCAAGGAGCAACAACTAATGTTATTTATGTGACTAAGAGTCTTGTGTGATAGTATATATGTTGAGTGAAGGTTTGTTGATCTTGGTCAAAGGAGAATAACCAAGACACTGAGTTGTTTGTTGTGTGTTTAGCTCTATAGGGTTGTGGATACCTTGTTCTCGAGCATCACAGCCTTTTCCACTATACCCAAGTTGTTTCATGAGGTTATACCCTTTTCCGTAAAGTTTTTTTAGTGTTTTGGAATCAGGTGGTTGTTTAATGTTGTGTTCATCAAGGGTTGTTGTGGAGTTTGTGGCATTGTCTAAAGTGATTAAGGAAAATGCTTTTGAAAGGTTATCCAAATTTTGCATTGACATGATGGCTGGTTGTTCTTGTTTCTCATCGTTCTTTTGTGTGACTATGTATTCACCCATAAATGATGGTGTGAAGTATAAGGATCCCCAATCGTCACCAAATAATTTAGATGGTGATCCCTCATCGCTGTGTTCAATTCCAAGAGGATCTATGTTGGATGTTGGAACCAATGTTTTAAAAGGACTTGTAGCTCCTTTTTCAAGCTACTAGCAACTTTCAGGCTCAGTATCTGCTTCAACATGATAAATGTTATTGTTATAGACACATTTCATTATATGATGAAGGGTGGAAGTAACTGCATTCATCTCATGAATCCATGGTCTTCCTAAAATAAGATTATATGAAAGATCATAAGGCATGACATGAATAGGAGTTTGTGAAGTAACCACCCCAACCGTAATAGGAAAAGTGATTACACCAAGTGGTTGCTTTGTTGTATTATCAAATCCTTGAATAGAGACAAAATCAGGTATTATTTGTGACCTGTCAGCATGTAATCGATCAAGGAGACTCACACTACACACATTAAGGGTAGAGCCATTATCTATGAGAGTGTGTTTTGATACCTTTGCGATTGAATCAAGTAATTATCATAAAGGCATCATGTTGGTTACACAACTCCAAAGAAGGGAGCTCATGTTGATGGAAGGTAATGCCAAGATTCTTTTTGTGGATGAGAGCTACCACATCATTCAGAGTTGTAGCAGGAGGAATTGTGATTTTTTTTAAGGCTATTTGAAGAATGTTGTAATTTGGTGAGTTATGAAGTAAATCCCAAAGGGAAATCTTTGCAAGAGTATTCTTTAATTGTTCAACAAGATCATACTCCTTTGTGTGTGGGATGTAACAAGGAGTGCTAGGCGGATTGGGTAAAGGTAAAGACGATGGGATTGGTTGCGGCGGGTGAAGATTATTTTTAGTGTTATATGTATGATCAATGGTATTATAACTCAGTTGTTGTGATAGATTAGTTTGAGGTGGGCAAAGGGTGTAGTGAGGTTTATTGGAAGGATGAAGCAAATGCGAAGGTGGGTAAAGTGTGTAGTGAGGTTTATTGGAAGGTGGGTAAAGGGTGTAGTGACGTTGAATATTGTTAAAATCCATTAACAACTAAGAGTCTTTATTGTATTTGAAGGGCATGCGATCTTTGTGTTGGATCATAATATCCTCCCTAGAAGGAGAGTTCATAGGAGAACAAAAAACCACATGTTCGTGACAATTAAGGTTTGGTTCATCCAAAATAACTTCATCACAACTAGGGGAAGAAAAATAAAGAGGAATATCACAGGTCTTAAAGATTTGTTCATCTAATGTCAACATAGCCTCCTCACAAATGTGTTGGTCATGATTGTTCATGAAGGTATTCTCACAAATAGGGGAGGTGTTGGGAGATGAATGGAGAGTAGGTAAGGTGGTGGCAATGCATTCATCTTGTGTTGCTATACTATCTTCCCAAGGGGAATGAGGAGAAGGAAAAACAAGAACTTCATGATGCTCAATGATTGTACTTTCTTTTGCCAAGATACCTTCATCACTAAAAGGAGAGATATCAAGGGAAGGAAAAATATGATCATATTTTTTATCTATGCTTGTATTCCCTTCTAACACATCATGCTCACAAATGGGGGAGATATGAGGGAGTGTAGGTTAAAGACAAGCGCTAATATGCTCCTTCTCTTGTGCTAAGAGACTATCATAACTAGGGAATGTATTGAAAGAATGATTAACATGCTTATGAACTAAATTTTTCTTTGTAAATTTGGAGAACATTGAGACTAACATTTTGAAATAACAATCTATGCTAACTCAAAATACAATGCAAAGGGCTGAAATGAAATGCAATTTTCAGATGACAATTTACTGATTATGATATGTAACAATATGAGAATGCAAACTTGAAATTTAAACCATGCATGAAATGAGATAAATTAAGCTAGATTTGATGAAATGCAACTAACTGATATAGATAGGTTAAGGAACCAAACAGAAGCTGAAAACAAAGTTTTGAGTTATGTAAAATGTTGTTTCAAGGCTTAGAAGGGACTGATTCGCCCAGGGTGGTGAATGAGTCCCTATATGGACTTTGGTCAGAATTTTTAGAATTTTTTGACTAATTTTGATGTGTTCTGAGTGCTATGATTCAGACCTAAACGAAAAATGCAGAATTTCAAAAAAATTAAATGAATTTAGATGCCAAAAATGCAACCTAAATGCACTTTTTATGAATGCAAAATCTAACACCTAGCATGCAAATGAATCATGAAAATCCTAATGAAAGATGGATCTATGATGATCAAGGACTCCAAATCAGAAAAGAGAAGTATTCGAAAATTGCTCTCTTTTAGGGTTTTGCACCTAAAAGGGGAAGGATGGACCAAACTGCACAATGTTTCACTCAAGATTAATGTAAGGATGGATAGGAAATGGATGTGAAGTGTGTGTGGATGTGTTTGAATGCTTACAAATGCAAACAAGTGAATGTAACTAATCTAATACAAGATGCTGGAAAACATAGTGTTGATTGCAAGTATGAACTAGAAACCTAAACAAATGAAAGCAGAAATTGACGAAACTAAACAGAGTGCACCTGGCGACATATTACTATTGCTGGAAGGTTTTGGAATGTTCCAAAAGTCACTATTAATGGCCACTAGGACTGATTTTACATGCATGGTGAATTAGTCCTGCTTCTAATGAAAAGTCCAGGAAACCTATTTTTGACTGTTGCAAGCTGAATTATGAAAAAACCATTTTTGAGGCCTACAGATGGGATTCATTCACCATGGGTGGAGAATTAGTCCACCTACAATAATCTGCACATTTAGGAGTTGATTCTATGGAGCTAGATCTGCACTTCTACTTCCTACAGGTGTCTATTTCTGAAATTGTCAGATTCGTGTCTGAAAGTGACTTTTTGTTGATTCTTTGACTTGTTCAATGAAGAGATGACATGAATGAATTTGAAATGTAATCTTCAGTGATTCCTAAGCTTCCAAGATGTCTAAATATGCAAACACATAAGGCAAGAGAGAGAAATGTTGAATGTTAGGGCATGGGGGTTTGCCTTGGTCAAACCCCGTTTAGGTAATTAAACCAAAATGATGAAGTAATGGAATGAAGCATGCAACAATGAAATAAATTACCTTTCCATGATGAATGATCTTGAAATTCTACAATAAAACATGTAGAATCAACCCTTGGATGTCTTAGGAAGCTTAATTGATGACTTGCAATGGGAAAGCCCTAACTTGCTTGACTTGAGATAGAAGGTAGATGATGAATGATGTGAAGAATGTATGTGTGAGATGTAAGATGTAAAATGAGAAGAAAAACACCTATTTATACACACTTGTGCCTTAGTATCCCATTAATACCTCATCACAGGCCGACATGAGGCAAAATTAAACTTAAATTTCACTTTTTTCTTGCTCGAAGGTCAAAATTTGAGCCAAATGGGACTCATTCCCCACACATGGTGAATGGTACCAATTCGCCATGCATGATGAATGGGTCCCATAGGGGCTATTTTGATAGCTTAGATGCCAAGAGATTAGGAAATAATGTCTAAAATGCCATCTTGTTGGGTATTTGATCAATTTGAACCTCAAGATGCACAATATGGGTTAAGATGGTCTTATTAATGATGATGTAAATGTCAAATAGGGCTTGGGACACATAAATCAATGTGAAAGTGTGATTAAATACACTTTACAACACTAAAATAAGGTCCATATAGCCTAGAAAGGCACAAGAACCAATGTGAATGTGTAAGACACGTTACAACACTAGTTTATCATTAAATTTAATTCAAGAACCTTCCAGATTGATGTAATAATGTTATTAAACACATTTTATAATGTTGAATTAGGGAAAAATGGGTTTATTAATTCTCGAAAAGCGTAAAAGTATCTTACAACACTTTTACAAGACGTCATTGAAAGAATTTTATTTAGTTTGCAAGGGTCCAAGACCTAGTGTGGATGCATAAAATGTCTCAAAACACTAGATTAATACCTCACTAAGCCCATTTATCATGAATTAATCTCATGCCAATAAAAGGGTCTTTTTTCTATGGCACATGGATAAATTAGTATCCAATTTCTTCGATCGCTATCATGGCTTCATTAGAGATCCTTCTAGAAAAGTCTCCCTCCAAACCCTAAATTATCATATAAATGAAATTATCATTAACAACACCAAAATGGAAAAAGTTTTCCTCCAAATCCAACTGGGGGTAATGTTGGTAAATATTTACCTCCCCAAGCTCAAAAGAGACCACCTTGGAGAGTCTTGGGAATGAAGCTTGTAAAACCAGTAGATAAACTAGGTACAAGTTCAAGTAAAACTTGGATGTTGAAAGAATATTGCACATCTATTCATGAATGGTATCATTGATAAGCTGAGCTGAATCAATTTTATTCTTGTGGGAAGAATTGATGATTTTGATAAAACACAGCATCCAAGGATAGAAATCCTTTGCATTTCATTGCCCAAACACCTAACACAATAATACAATTATGTACTTGACATCTTCTGTATATTTACTCCTATGTTGTATCTTTTCCAATTTAGCAGCCACCTTTCTAGGCTTCTCCAATAAATGGTCATTTATGTAATTCAAATTATCAGTTGAAGATTCATCAAAGTACTTGATCACTTTTTGCAAATCTATTGCTTCATATTCAGTGTGAGAAGGAATTCTGAAAACCCTCTTGATCATTTTAGGATTCAAATCCAATACAATCTCTCCATTGGACCCCTTGACCTTATGACTCTTGTGATTGTAATATTGGGCACATGTCAATACCAATTCTGGAGATTGAACTATAATCAAGAAAGTAGTAGCTTCCACCAATCCTAACTTGGAAACAACTCTAGCCATTAAATTCCTAGCACCATTGTTACTAAATCTTCTCTTAAACTAATCTAGGTTGACGTGTCCAAGGCCAGTGTCTCCAATCTCACTATATGGGGAAAACATCTTAGAAGGTAGATGATAACCTTTATATTGGTACTTCATCTCGTTTGGATCCTTAGGTGGCATCCTCTTTGCAAACACAAGTACCACAAATTACCATTTACATATTCAAGGATAGAAACCCTACAAGACAAACTAAGTTAGATACCATAAACCTTACATTTCAAAATTATAGCCAATCATAAAGGAATTTATAAGGTTTTTGGGATTGGCCTTCGGGATTACATCTTACCTTATATCATTAAGTTGTGCATTTTAAAGTTTAATTATCTTTATATGATTCTTTGGGTGTTAGGGATCAAATTTCTCTTATACCCTTTTTCCTTACTTTGTAAATGCATTTAAGTTGTAATTGTGCTCCATTCGGAACCGGCTGGTGACCAAAAATCCCCTTTACCTCTTCCTTATATAGTGAATTCTCTTTGTTAAGGTTTTATATCATCAGGCATCAGAGATCAAAGATCTCCTTTACCCTTTTCTTATGAATGAGATTTCTTTTAAAGACATGTTTTATTATTGATCAGATGTTGGGGATCGGGGATCCCCTTTACCCTTTTTGTTATTGTCATCAACATTGTTTAAATGGTATCTACAACTCGTGAAGTCCGACAAACATACACATGATAAAAACTAGTTATAATATTCTTAACTCTACCAATGAATTAAGATTTACTTCTTAGATAATGATGAATTCAATTTTTTAAGACAAATGAAGATGAATTATAATTTTTAATTTTTCAATTCATGCAATTAAATTTCTAATTATGATAGGTGATATAGTCATTTACCTAGGTTAGGTGAAAAACTACAAACTCGATAACAAATAACCCTACTTTAATTTTGATTTGATGAAAAATGTCACTTTATGTTTGGGAGATAAATCAACACTTTTCTCCAAATATCATTCAAGAAAACCCTAGAGATCTCAATCCAAGGATGTAAAGGGGAAGAGATTTGCAATAGGGATATCCTAGGGTGTGATTAAAGACTAAAAGAGGGTTCACCACCAAGCAAGGGCTTGGAAAGACAAGAAATGGAAATGTTATGTAAAATCTAGTGATATGACCTAGAATATGAAACTGAAATGCAGAACAACAAACTAAGAATGAACAAAAGTGCAGCTAAAAGAAAGATGTCAAAATGAGCTCTGAAACCTTGAAATATTAATTTTTGAGGCCTACTGGGACTCATATGCCAGTCTAGGTGTATTAATACCAAACTAGGGTTTCTAGGTGGAAATAGGAATTTGGAATTGCTGAATCAGGATCTATAGAAAATACCCAAAAATAGGTATATTGGGACTCATATGCCACAAGTGGTGTATCAGTCCCATTTTGTTGTGAAGTGTCCCAGGAGTAGAATTTTAAAGCAAAAATTTGTGATCCTCTGAAGATGGATCAAATAAGCCTTCCCCCATTGGGTTCATGTAGATAGGTTGGTTGTCTTGCTCTAGATCTGAGTTTCCATGAGCCTTGACAACTTTACATGACAACTTTTACAACTTTGCAATCTTGATACTTTTGAAGGCTTCCAATCCACTTCGTCTTCAATCAATTAACCTGTAATCACACAAAGAGAGAGAAAAAATGTTGTTTTGTTAAGGAATAGGGGTTTTCCTTGGTCAAACCCCACTTAGGTAATTAAACCAAATGATGAAACAATGAAATAAGGACTTGAAACTATAAGAGAGGGGGACCAACCATGTGAAGTCTCCAAGTCATGCAGAGTTAAGAGTAGAGGGCTGCCCTAACTTACCTCACTCTAAAAAATTCCTTGGGGTAAGGATCAAGAATGATGAGCACTATAATGTACTTCTACCACTCTACAAATCTTGGACTTAAATTTGGGCTAGGAGAGCTAGTTTTTGGAGTCGATACTGTGTCTCAGACAACTCTCTCTCTAAGGACGACAACACAATTCTAGGATGACAGCATGGCATGGTAGTGTACATATGGTTAGAAAATAGAAAACACAACAGAAACTACCAAGAAAACCTACTAATGACCTAGCTAGTTAATCTAGATGGTAAAAACAAAATAAGAAAGTATAGGAAATAGATACTAAAATGATAAAGCAAGTAAACAAGAACTAAGGTGATGAGGATGATCTCACATAAGTGCCAATTCGTAAACTAACTCCACGCAAATGTTCACCTATACACACACAAGAAGGGGGAAATTGGTGGGGTTGTATAGGGGCCTACCTCAGTTAGAAACCCATTTTGGTATTTCCACCTCCATGAACAACCAAAAATCAACAAAGTAGTATATGTGATAAAGGAAAGAAAAGAGAGCAATACACACTACAAAACAATACAATGCTACTCAACAAAATCATAAAGGAGAGGAGTGAAACATTACCACCTCCACCCAAAAGCTCACTAGCCAATGGAGGAGATATGGACTTGGAAAAGTCAACATAGCTGCAATTGTGATGAAGGGAGGTCTCACAAGACTCCAAGCCCACACTTCTATGGCTTGCTTCACACTTGCAATGGGGAGTTGATAGAGTGCTATTGCAATGGAGTGCTAAAATGTTGCTTGAGAGTGAAGTGAATGCTTAGAATGACCAAGAGAATTGCTAGAGAATGCAAGAGGATGGCTAAAAGATGAAATGAAGTAAGAATGGAAGAATTTAAAGGAAGAATGAAGAAGAATCTACCATTTTTGGGTCGGTTGGTCAAAGAGGGACATTACAATTCAGCCCCAATCGGCTATGTAATTCCTCTACCAACTTTAGACGTAGGTTTTTGTCAGGGACGACAGCACACCGCACAGACATTTGCACACCGCTCATGCATCCCTGAAAAAATATTCTCTCATCGACACAAAGGATAGATGAAAAGTGGATAGAAGGTAGTTAGGTGATGTGGAATTTCACCTTTGGATTTTATTTTCTAAGGTGAGGGTGTGTGAAAGGGGAATTTGTGTAGGGGATGCAAATTCGCTCCTATACATTTTTCCCCCACTTTAGTGAGCACGATTATTGATGAGTGCTTCAGTAAAGTAGATCAAAGTGTTAGTAGGGTTAGAAACTTATACCTGAACCATCCAGGAAGCAGACCGTGATCTGGAGAGCTCAAAAGCGTAGGACATGCAAAGGACTCCACAGGTACTCTCTTTGAGGAGTTTCAAACAAAAGAGTCCATAACTTCGTAGAACTATTAAGCTACACAAAGTACACCAAAGGCCCTTGAACCAATGATGGATAAATCCCACAGGATGAAAGCATATCATAGGCCCGCAGACCTATAAAGAGGTAACCCCCAAGATTTCTCGCATGAAGGAAGCCCCGTGAAGTAAGTGTCTTACAGGTTCACAAACTTGCAAGAAGGTGACCTCCAAGATCTCTCACATGGAGGAATCCCATAGAAGTAAGTGCCTTATGGACCTGCAAACTTGCAAGGAGGCATCTCCAAAGTTCTCTCACATGAAGGAAACCCAAAGAAGTAGACTCTATAGATTCAGATTGGAAAGTGGCTTTATAGGCGCACCTGCAAAGTGACATGTTTACCCGCAGATAAAACGTGTCCAAAAATGATGCAGCCACATAGGCAAATAAGTAGATAGTCACACAAACCATTGACAAGTTGGAAGGATTTCAAAGGGGTCCCTCAGAAACCTAACATGAAGAGGGGTCCACTCAAAGGACGCATTGTTTGAAAGTGTAAAAGATACGTTTTTTTCTCAAATTGATTCATCATCAAGGAATCTTTTCAAAAGATGTTCACCTCATCAAGGAATTTGAAAGGAAGAAAATTCCCCCTTGTGAGGGGAAGATCAAAGTTTCTCCCACCTCAAAGGAAAGTTCTCAAGTTCTTTCTTTGTGAACCCATGATGAAGGAAACACGTTCTATTAGGAATGTGATTCTTGAAAAAGTTTGTAAATATTATCGAGAAAATATTCGTTGGCAACAAATGTGTTTTTTGAAAATCAAAGTATCAGAGAAATGGCGCTGTCACACATGCGAGGGACAACTCAAGCAAGAAGAGAGAAAGATAAGAAAGGAGCGAAAGAGAAATAATCACAATCAAAGGACACAGGGGGATCTAGTTTCATAGGGTCAGATCTACTCATGCTTAAATAAATAATAGGTAACCGTGGTGCAAGGTGAAATATCATCAATCCCCACAAGATTAGGAAGAATTAATGGAAAAAAAAGTAAAAATAAAAAATTGGGTCAACATGGAAGG